>MU839081.1:393530-510468 GCA_030685235.1 Copromyces sp. CBS 386.78
GCCCGCCGGCCCGGCGCCGGCCCGCGCGGTGGGGGGCCCGCCCCCCGCGCCCCCCCCCCCCCCCGCCCCCGCCGCCCCCCCCCCCCCCCCCCCCCCACACGAGTCGACATACGGTGGACAATGGCCTCCTTGGAGTGGTCGCCGACAACGACGAAGAAGCTACGCTTCTTCTCCTGCATGCCATTGCGAATGAGCGCGGGAATGCGCGAATCACTGTAACAAAAGAAGACAATTGATTAGCTACAAGACAAATGGACGATGATACTCAGTACATGAGGGACAGAAGACTGGAAACCTACATGACTTTTTGTGACATGATGAAGACTGGTGGCAGATCCGAACTGTCACGCTTGTCGAGAGGAGGAGCAAGAGAGACCCAGTTCCAACTCGAGACGGACTCGGGGCAGACAGCAGCGACCACCTCAGACAGTCGTAACGGCTGGCCATCAAGGGCCCAAAAAAATTATGCCCACCGAATTATTCTGCCGGGCGGTAAGGCCCCGCTGTCTACCAACCTTACCGCTTTCAGTCAAGCGTCAGGCGGCTCTCGCATGGACATGGGCAGCAAAAGGGTAACGCACGGATCACATACGTCAGGTACGGGGTCGGGCGGTGGTTGAGAAGTGATAACCGATAAGATTGGGTCTCATCCTCACCTCACCTGGACTAAACTTGTTTGATCTCTTTTTGAGATCTCGGTTGATCTGCCACACATGTTGAGTAGGCTTTCGAAATATAGTTTCCATCCGTTCTGGCCACGCGACAAACCAATATACCGTCGTCGTGACACTAGTAGTCAGACCCTCCGCCCTTCCTGGACTGTTTCTTGGAGCTCAGGAACTTCTTCTCCTTTAGTCGAACCTCTGTTGCAGTTTTCTTTCTGTGAGTTCCTCCACTGTCAGAGACCTTCATCTCAAAATTATGCTCAAATGATGTGAAGGAAACATACAGTGCCTCATATTTACGTGCTTTGTCGGGACTCGACTCTGCGGGGACCGTCTTCGCGTATAAACCCATGAGCTCGTCATACAACTTTTGGTGGTTCGCGGCCTGGTTGGCACTTCTGCTGCGCTCGGTCTGTGCCTGTATGGTTATAGAGTCATTGCCCCTGGTATAGTATTTTGAGTTTCGAAGCTTGGCATGTAGGATCTTGGGAACGTGAGCCTGAAGTTTTGAGATGGGCCATGTTGTTGTTGCTTTCGTTTCTGTCCTACTCAGGGTTAACTTTGGATGGTCTACACCTGGCATGATACGATGGCAGCTAACTGAAGGAGGTGACGAACTTGTTTACATGCTGACCTCCGGGGCCGCTGGAGCGTGAAAAGGAGGTGTCACCTTGTGGAAGAGTGCTTGGCTGGAATGACTTGTGCCACCTGCGTGCTTCGGCTAGCTCATCCGGGTCAAACCCAGCGTCAAATGCTTGATGTCGAGCCAGCCTTTTAGTCACCATCACGGGGCTTGGGTTCAAGGCCCAAGCAGGGCGCAGGCGGGCCATGGGCGAGAGGCTGGCAAAGAGCCTCATCCTGATGTCGTTCATCCTGTCAGGGCAGCTATTCCTTTGCATCTACAACCTGGAGGAACCAAGCATTTACTGCATTAGCAGGCTCGATCTGCAAGTGGTGGTTTGTTATAGCACGCAGCCAGATGCAGCGGACATTTAAGACATGCAAATGCCGGGAGCACAGCGCTAAACACAGGATCGAGAGCCCCACCATCCCCCACCATCACTGCAGTCCCCCTGTTGCTTTCATCGAGAAATTTCTTTGGATCAGCCTTGCAGAAGCCCCACTCTTTCAGAGATGCCAAGAGAGCTTCCACTTCTCTGTGGTGGTGTCCTCAACAGCACTTTCAGCCCGTCGACCCGTGCCGTCGGGCATTCAATCACCAGCTTCCTTTGATTCCGTCTGGCACCCCAATTCCTTCTGCCTTTTTTTTTCTTTTTTTTTCTTTGCAGATGCGCACGTCTTGACTATCTCCGCATACTGCTGCTAGTCTGCCACTGCTTGTCAATTTTGGCTTGGCTTGTAACACATCTTTTATTTATTTTTGTCTACTCCTCTCATCCCTCCGTGTTGGCAGCTTCACCTTCAGCTCAGCTTGAGCTCGGTCTTTGCGATTGAACACTCCTCAACTTGGCAGTGTGGCCCTCATCCGCCACGTCCAGAAAAAAAAGCCAAAAAGTAAAACCTGGAAGAAGCTCCGTCCGCCGCTCTCCGCTTGTTCCTCCTCCACTCCCTCCGCCCCGCGAA
This sequence comes from Copromyces sp. CBS 386.78, assembly GCA_030685235.1. Taxonomy (NCBI): domain Eukaryota; kingdom Fungi; phylum Ascomycota; class Sordariomycetes; order Sordariales; family Sordariaceae; genus Copromyces; species Copromyces sp. CBS 386.78. Next base: position 395,780 of record MU839081.1, read on the forward strand.
TTGCAATTGGAGAACGCGATCGGTTCTGGTTACCGTGACTTCTTTTCGCGGCCTTCTTCCACTTCCACTTCCACTTTAGTTGCAGCTCAGAGCAACTCTTCTTTCCCATCCCCCCCCTTCCCAGGCACATTGCGCATCACGCAGGTACATGCAGCTAGCTCGTTGCGAACTATTTACCTACCTCAACTTCCATCTCAAGTCCTCAACGTTGTCGCCCTTGCGGTGCTGCTCTCTCCAACCAAGCTCAACTCCACTAGCTCCTGTCTTCTCTCTCACTTCACTTTCAGTTCAGTTTGGTGATCTAGACGGAACCTTCAAACAGCGTTCCAAGGCCCAAACCGATTTGCCACATCCACCAGTCACAAGCTTGAACAACCGGCTCTGGCGACATTCTACTTCGGAAAACAAGACCTCCCGCGATCCCGCTACTCTTAACTACTTCAGTCTTGTCATACATCACTTCTCACCACCCTCGCAACAAGACTCAGACTATCCTCAGACCCTCTTAATTCCACTTGATGCCTGGGCAGACGCCGGAAGTTGTGGCCGCTGCCGATCTAAGTCCCCTCTCGCCCAAGCCAATCGCCCTCCACAGCACCTCGCCGACCCTGGTCCCAAGACTACAAGACCACGCCGCCGCCATCGACGCTGTCGTTGAGGAACTGACCAATCAACTGACTAACCCGGCCTCGTACACCTCGTACACCTCGTACACCTCGCCCACCATGCCAGAGCCGGTCCAAGAGTCTTCCGATGTGTCCGACACCATAGTAGTTGCCGGCGAGTATTCGGAAGATGATAACGACAGCCTTGATGCGTATGACGAGCATGGGCAGGATCAGGGCCAGGAGCAGGAGCAGGACAACGAGCAGGGGGACAAGCCGGATACGGGCAGCGATGACTATGCGCACACCTTTGATTCGCCCACGGACCAAGGTGAAGAAAGCGAGGCCCACGAGGCTCAGCCAGATGTATCAAAGGCTTCACAAACTATGATGAATGATTCTTCCACGCCTGACCCTTCGAAGACTCAGCCTTCCACTGCCCCTACTTCTGATCCTTCATCGTCTCCTCCAGCCAAAGTCACAAGCCAAACCCAATCCCACTCTGAAGCCGAGCAGCTCCCCGCCCAGACCAACGAACCGCTTCAGTCTCTAGATGCGTCATCTGATTCCGCTCCCGCCGCGCCCCAGCAACATCTCCAAAGCTCAAATCCCGATCCTGTACTGGATGCCGCGCCCAACGGCAACCCTTCCATGGCCGAGGTGCCTCCCGCACCGGATTCCGGCGAGATCCAAATGCCAGATGCCCCTCCTCTTCCTCATGTCCAACCCTCTACTAAAGACTCCGCTGCCGCTCCAAAGAGCCCGAGCCCGGCAAATGAAGATGATGACACTGCCGTTGACATTCAGAAGCTCGTGGACAACATCACGGCGAGAGCTGCCGCATCCCCTACCACGACTTCTGCCACATCTGTAGCAGCTGCTTCATCCAAACCGCCTGCCACACAAACTTCCCAGAACGGATCAAGCACCCTGAATGCTTCCCATTCTTCTTCGCTTCCACCTAAACCTCAGGGCGGCCTACCCGCCATCCCACCCCAGGCCCATCACTTCCATCCCCGACAACATAACTCTGTACATGCTCAAGGCTCCTCACCCAGCGTTGGACCGGGGACACCACGTACTCCCTACATGCCTACAGGTGGCTCCGGTATTGGCAATGAAGCCATCTCCTCTCTGCCTCCCATCCCACCCAATTCCTTCAATAATGCCCAAGTCCAACCCTACGCATCTGCGCACAACCCTCGACATATCCCGGGGCCTGGCAACACTCACATAGGCAACATCTATGCGCCAGCAAGCGATCAAGACTACGAAAAGTTCCTTGCCGATGAGAGGCAGTACACATTGGAGGCTAGATGGGAGCAACGGTTCCCCGAAGGCTCACGTATCTTTATTGGTGAGTGAAACACTCTTGTCTCGTTTGGTGGCATGTACTGACCTGTAACTTAGGTAACTTGTCATGTGAGAGAGTCTCAAAACGCGAAGTCTTCGATGTCTTTAGCAAGTTCGGACGCCTCGCACAGATCTCGTTGAAGAATGCATATGGCTTTGTCCAATATCATACCATCGAGGAAGGTCTCGCTGCTATTCGCGGCTGCCGCGACATCGAGCTCGGTGGGCGTGCAATCAGTAAGTACATTTACTCCCAGCTGTTGCCATTAAACCCCAGGCCTAAAATTCCATCCCTTTTGCTGTATGGGGCCTAGTGGCTTGGGTGAAGTCGAATGTCTGCTAACCTTCTGCAGACTTGGAAATATCCAAGAAACAGGATCGAACCCGAAAAGAACACTCTGACCACGGCCGTGAACGTGAGCGCGAGCGGTCGCCCGAGCGCCGCCCACGCATAAGAGACCGCTATGAGGCGAGGGATCCGGGCTGGCGTAGAGATGACTACCGCCCGGGTCCTGGGCGCTCACCTTCTCCTCGCCGACGAGACGGCCGATATGCTAGGGATTCCAGAGACCGCGATTTCGGCCCTGGATATGACAGCCGCCGATCCAGATCGCCGCCACCAGTCCGCTACTATGATAACGGCTATCGACGCAGGGATGAGACCCCGCATCGGCGCGTGCCATCTAGCGAAGAGCTTGATATGCCCTTCCGCTATGGAGCCGACGTTCCAGACGTTCAGCTTGTCCTCCTCGGAGACGTACATAAGGAGTATGTCTCGTGGGTTCAGGGCATATTCCATGCTCATGGACTGAGAACAAATGTCATTTATGCGAATCCACGCTTCCCGCGGGAGCCGCTGATACAGCGTCAAATGGTGGAGGGTGTGCATGCGGTCAGTTTCCTTGACTCAACTTCACCGAGCAAGCAACAGCTCGACATTCGGGTATTCACTCGGACCACCACCAGCATCAACTTCGACGATTATAAGGTAACGCCGCAACAAGCTGCCGCGTTAGTGGTTGAAAAGAAGCGCATCCAGCCGCCGCAGCCGCAATCTACTTACCCCTCAGTAAACAGTTATGGCCATGGGTACCGCCCAGAGGTCCCACCTCCCGTTAGCTATCCATACCAACAACACTACGCCATCCCTCCGGCTCCGGCACCTCAAATACAGCCGCCTGCTCCAGTGCAGGATATCTCAAGCGTGGTTGGTCAACTGAACAACGAATCCCTCAGCGCGCTCCTGGCCACTTTGACACAGTCTCAAAGTGCTGTCCAGCAGCAACCGCCTCATCCTGCCATGCCCTATGGTGCGGCGCCGGCTCCTGTTGCGCCCCAAGCACCCCAGATCGACATGAACGCTTTACTTGGAAATCTGAGGAGCGCCGCCAACCCTGGAATCCCAAGCTACGGGGAGGGCCCCCAAGCATATGGTGTTGGTTCTGCCCCTCCAGTCCCGACGGGCTACGATGCCCAGCAAGCGCAGAGTCTTCTTGATCAGCTCAGGCGCATTGCTCCATAGGAGTGTAATGCTAACGACGATGCTGTTTTGAGGATGCGAGTTATTGCCTTGCACTTACTCAGAGACTTGAAAGAATAGCAGTGACCCTTTTAACACTTCTGGGTCAAAGCACAAACGGACGGCTGCCTTCAGGTTAGTTCAGTCTTTGGCTTGATCACAATATTTTTTTTTCTGAATGAACAAATACGGAAATGGATGGAACAGTGCTTGCCACGGATGGGTAATAAAAAAAATTTTTTATTCGCTTCTTGTATGTAAATGTTGTATCTTGCAAAACCCGTTATCAAAGATATGAATGAGAGCACCCTTTGCGCTGCATTACTTCAGACGGACGATTGTCGGCTGGCTTAGTCTACGCGGATCATATTCTTGAACAAATCATCTTGCATTACACCAGCGGGAAATTTTAACACGGGAGTGATACTTTACTTGGGGCGTTTCTATTTGCCGGTTTCTGAGTGATATCGAAAGCGGCGGGCATAAGGGAATGGGGAAAAAGGAAAAGGTAGTTGAGACCAGGAAACAAAAATAATGTTGACAGTTTATTCTGCTAAAACTTGGAGTATACTTGTAAACGCCTCTTTCGTAAATCTGAAGGTGATAAGTGATGAAGTGAATCTGTTCCGTGACCAGGAATGCTGCCCCTTCCTACCTACTTAGCTTACCGCAATCAATCGGTGACAAATAATGACGAATAGTGAACACTACTGCCGTCGTCGTCATCGTAAAAGTAATCTTCCTACACAACATAACTGACCTAACCGTATATCAACGCCATGGACATATAGACAAACACGGTCTAGCCTAGAAAATCGTGAAAGGACGTACACGATAGAAGTGTAGGCTGACGCACCAAAATGTTCAAACAAAAGAAATACAGGTAAGATGTTAAAAATAAAAAGAAGTAAGTAAGAGACTATAGTCAGAGGAAGCTGAGAAACACGTAGTTACCCTAAGTAAATAGCACGTAGATGGGAAGGGGTACCTTTCTTGTCCATATCTATACAATGAGAGTCCCGATGAGATGACAGTCCGGATGGGATGAGACACTAGTTTTAAGACCAGATGGATAGTAATGAAAGGTGCTGCTGGTTGGTGCCTGCCCTGTCGGCTTGTGGCCATTACTAGAGACGAACAGTTAGTTCTATGCGTGCGTGAGCAGCAAGGTTACTATTCTTGCTATCTCGTTGTAGAGATTCTCGTCATAGGTAGTAGCTTCGCCATTTAAAACGGGTAATATTACAACACGGCTCGACGATGGGAATCATCCGTTCGGTTCTTTCGTTTCTTGCTATTTTATTTTCTTCGTCGAAGTTTTTTTTCCTTCTTTTCTTTTCACTTTTTACTTTTTGGCATTCTTTCCTTCCTTCCTTCCCTCCTTCCCTCCTTCTTTTGACCGTACCGTATGGCCCCTTATTCGTCCCAATTATTCCCCGACGTCTCTTACACCCACACTCGCCAATGACAAATTTATTCCATAACTGCCTCTTATCAGATACCTGTATCTGTTCTCCGCCATAAGGTTAGGCGGGCAGTAGAAGAGGGCGCAAATGTATAGATGAGTTGAGCTAATGTAAGAAAGATGTGAGCTTAAATACAGAGCGGACAGATTTCACGAGCTTTTTCTTATGTTTCAGTACGGTTTATATATATATGTACATGCGTTCGACATCACACATAAGCCCTGTATAGCTAGGGAAAGGAGGAGTGTGTAGATTACGACTTGATTTACTGAACAGGTGTGAATGGGAGAAGGTAGGGGGGTTAGGTATCAAATGCAAATTGTAAATTTCTCTGTCTCTCTGACTCTCTGACCTCTCTGTCCTCTCTCTCACTCTTCGCCTAGTCTAGCGCGCGCGATCAGGGATATCAATCAATCAACCAGCCAAACCCATCAAACAATCAGTTCAGACAAACAAAAAAGTATGCCTGCCCCCCACTCCTCCTAAAGAGAAACATGGTGTTGAAAAGAAGAAGAAGAAAATATAGAAGGGCTGCTGCAGTCCCCCCCTTCCCAATGTTTAAATAACCAAAACATGAGCCCAGAACATATGTCCAGTCCAGCATACACAGACAGAGAGAGACAGACGGCCAGCCAGCCGTATCAACCCGTCCCAACCTGACCTTTCCCAACAAAACCCGACCGTAGACCCGATTCACACTCACATTCCCACCAACCTAGACAGACAGTAGACGGAATACAGAAATACACAAGAAAAGCGCTTTCATGCTTCCATGCTTTCGTTTTGTCGTCTTCTCCCCCTACCCAATCCTCCCGTGTTCCCATTGTTGCTCAACCTTGCTGTTTCCTCAACCTCCATTAATAATTCCCCATCCTGTCTTCACTTGTGCTCAAAACTTTCCGGGCTCATCATCCCCATAGCCCCAGCATCATCCTTATCTGCGATGCTTGCATTCGTCTGGCTATTGACGCTTGCCATTCTTTCCATTGACGGAGCCGTCAACCCACCAGCTCCTCCTCCTGCGGCACCATTACCGTTGACCATGTTGTGTCCGGTCTTGGCCTTCTTGGAGGGTGTACCACCTCCTGCCGTCCCCGCCTTCTCCGGTGAGGCGTTGGCGCCCTGCATCGCCTCCTTCTTCCTCTTCTTTGCCGCGGCGATTTGCTCTCTGAGCGGGCGCTTTGCGGGCGCGGTGATCTTGCCGCTGGCGGCCAGACGGGGACGCGGCTTCCGTTGCTTGACAGGTAGGTCTTCGTCTTCCACGAGCGGCTGATCGTTGTTGGCGTGCAGCTTGGCGAGGAAGAAGTTCTTAACCAGGCCGATTTCTTCTTGGATGCTTTCCTTGGTGACCGGATCGGCAGGCGGGAGCTGCTCGAAGAGGTCCGTTGTTGTCTGGCCGGTTGTCGAGGACTGCATTTGATATTGGCTTCTGACCCTCGACTGCAGCAGGTGCAGTGGCACCGAAAGCATCTCGAGGCCCAGCTCGCGGTCGAGACCGAGGGCCTTGAAGCCGAAAAAGTCATCGCCGAGTTCCTCTGCGAAGTCGCCTCCCACAAACTGCTCGCTGCCGTCTTCGAACGATCCTGATCCGTCACCGTTGTTGTCGGTCAGTGCCGGCCGAAGTAGGTCAGCAAGATGCGCCTTCATCCGATCATGGATTTGGGTGAGCTTATTGCCCAGACGATCGATATCGTCCTTGGCGTAGGCCTGTAGCGCGTCCAGTTCGATGCCACTTTCGCTCAAAGTGTGCAAGAGGACTTCCTCGTTCGTGAACCTGGGCACGTATTTTACCCCCCTCTCCTTCCATGCAGGTGGCGCCTCCTTCCACTCAGCTTCACGGTATACGTTGTATGAGCGGATGATCTTCTGAAAGTAGTCGCCGGCAATGTCGGTTATCGTGTCCAGGGCGGAGGGCTGCAGTTCTTCAAAGCCTGCATGGTAGAAAATCTTGGCAACGGATCGTTGTAATGCTGCCCTGCACACCTCGGGGGCCATGACAGGACCTTCGCCGGCGACAAAGGTGGGCTCGATATCAACTTCCACCATCGGCTCCGGGTTATATTTAGGGAACTGGTTCGTGTACACCTATATGGGAACGTCAGCGTTTAAACCATGAGAATGATAATCACGCTTGATTGTCCTCGCAAAACTTACCTGAGTCTGGATCTGCATCTGCTTGATGACGCTGATCTTGGAGCACAGTTTGCGAGTCTCTTGCATTTGCCGAATATTGGCATCGAACTTCTTGGTCAACCGACTATCTGGGGCCGTAAATTGACCACGAGGAACGAGCCGAAGAAACTCTTCATGCTGATTGATGACTTGTCCTTCGCCATCCTCGACCCATTGTAGCTTTGGTGGGATATCGGGTATGATGGTCTGGGGTTCGTAATAGGCGGGGATATTCCGAAAGGTCTCGTCCTCCATACCCTGGGCTAATGTCTCGGCCACCTTATTGCCATCTCCGCCACCAGGAGCATCACCCTGTGAGGTCATCACACCCATGGCCTCTGCCTCTTTGCGAGACTTCAGAAACCGACGCATCCCGGCTTTGGTTCGCAATAGTGCAGGCTCATCCGGATTCAGCTTATTGTCTTTGAACAGCTGGAAACGTTCCTTGGCCACGAGAGCACGATCCTTTTTTGTGACCTGTTTCCAGATCTTGTACTCTTCGTCCTCGTATGCCTGCTCCTCTGCTTCTCTGAATGCATGATTCAAGGCCATTCCGCTGAGTGATGATGGCCCATCAAGCTCCATGGCATCCGCATTGCTGATCCCCGAGTGTCCACCATTCATGTTGCTAGGTGTTAGGGAACCGCCGAAAGGCGTCCCAAAGCCGTTGCTGCCGTCGACCTCGGAGCCCTCTCTGTGAGATTTGGCTAGGATACCGTTGAGTTGCAATATCGGTTTTTGGTCGACGCTTGGTGTCCCTTCTTTCTGGTCCGTCGGCGCTTTCCGTGACTTGTTGGTTCCTTTGGTACCAGCTTTCCGTCCACGAGATGACATTATCGGCTCATCGTCACTATCATCACCGGCTTCGTCCTCGCCACCGTTTTGTTTTCGGCGTTCCTCGGCTTCGACCTCTGCCCTTGGCCTGATCACGATGTCCGGTATTAGGGGGATTAGCTTCTCGGCCTCTTTGCGCATGCCATTGGCCATCCGGCGGAGGGGATTGGCCTGGTCCTGGTTGTACCGAAGACAATTATCCCAGATCAAGTTAAGATCCGTGACGAACTCGGCCTTGGACTTGTAATGAAGAGTCTTGAGTCTTTTGGCCATTGTACCCAGGTCCATTGGTTGTTTGATGACTGACCGCGGTGTTAGCCTAAACTGGGCGAACGAGTCTTCCACACGGCAACCCCAACAAGAACTCACTGTTATAATAGTCGTGTGCGTCACGTTTGCTCACTTTGGTCAAAAAGGGAGTCGAGTACTCGGTATGCGCCTTGAGCTCGGTCAAGACCTTGTCCAGTGCCTCGTACAACTCTTCCTGTCCGACGTTTTCCTCGCTAGCCCATTTACTCCTGTTCTTGCGAACCTCGTTCATAAGCGACCGTAGTTCAGCGTCCGACGCCTGCACGCGGTCGCGCTTCATATCAATTCGGGCAATCAAGTGTTTTAGGGTAAGGCTTGAAGCGCCGAGGTTGGCACTGCTAAGGGAGCCGTGGTTGTTCTGACTGCTGGGAGGTCCTTGGCTGTGGCTGGTTGGTCCCGACTTGTCCATCTCTGCCTGTAGTTGCTTCTCGGATTCCTCCAGCTGTTGTTGTTCGAGCATTGCTGTCCTGTCGTTCTCGAGCGTGTAAAAGAGGGTGTGAAATCCGCGCTTGGCCGCCTCCTCGGTCGCATTGCGCGCCGCCTCCAATTCCCTGCGCGCATCCTCGGAGGACTTTGCCTTGGGCTGCGCTCCATCTTCTTTGGTTGTTTGCTGGTCTGCCTGGCGCCCTGGCGAGGGTATGGAGTGTACGGAGTGTACGGGGGAACTGCCGGATTTGGACGGGGAGAGGAGGGCCCGAGCAGCGGCATCGTTGGCGGAATGCTTGGATGTTAGTTGTGTGTCTAGTTTGTTATCAGTCGCGACGGGGTGGTCGCTTTCTTGGTCCTCGTCTTCGTCGTCGTCGCCGTAGTCGTCCTCGTCGATGACGCGTTTCGCTTTTTTGCGGGGGGGCTCCTGGATCGGCGCGTGATCGGTCGTGGGAGGGAGCAGGGGTACGGGGGGAGTCGGGGCGCGCTTCAAGGCGGCTATCACGGGAATGTTGTAGGAGCCGTCATGGGCAAACAGCATGGCGATCCGCTCGTCGGCCTTCTGGTACTTGTCGACGAAGTGGGAGCGGCGCTGGTCGTCGTCGGGGTCGGATGATGATTGTGCCTCAGGCATCAAGGCGGTGGAATTATCAAAGGGAGTCTGGGTTCTTTGGGGCCCATCGTCCTGGCTGAGGTGGTGGATGGCCCTGATGCCGTTCATGTGGGCGGCGGTCGAGGGCGGAGGCCAGGCATGCTGACCGTTGGTGATGGACATTTTGGGACCGGACCTGGCTGGCGTTGAAGTTATATTACCTGGGGCCGTCTTGTGGTCGCCATGCGCCAGAAAGTGCGCTCGTGTATATCCAGCACCAAGGCACTTTTGGGCGACCTGGTCACATGGGGAGAAAGCGCGGCATCGGTCGAGATGGAACTGCAATTGAGAGCCGGAATAAGCGTTGTGGTGGTGATGCGGCGATGGATGTCGTTGCGGCTGTTCTGCTGGGAAGTCGGACGTGAGGTCAAGTTTAGAGTGGGCTCGTGCCGTTTCTGGACAAGGGGCGGTTTTGGTCGCGGTGACGGGTGCAGCGGTGCTGTTAGGGAGACTGGAGGTAGGAGGTGAGATTGGCTGCTAGACACGCGCCCAGCACTAACAGTAACACCTGGAGGCTGTAGTAGGTAGAGGTACCTGACGCTGGTGGACTGCCTCTGGCTAAGGTACCTAGAGGTATGCACTGGTACGCGACGCTGCGAAGCTAGTCCTAGTCGTAGTAGTGTTTGCGACGCCCCCTTTTCGTGCTGCTCCCCAATAAAGATAAGGTAGGTGATGGAAAGGAATCCTGCGCAGGTGACCGCCGAGCACCGGGAAGGTTAACAAAGCTGGAGCTGCTGATGCGCGCGGCAATCCCGACAAGAAGTAATGGCTGTTCCCAAGGTTGAGTACGTAGAGGTATGGGGATGCCATGACATGTCGCTGTTCCAAATACGGTACCCGCCCTGGCGGAGAGTGAGAATGGCCAAGTCACGTGAGACTCTGACCCGTGCCTGGATGTTAGACTTGTGAACTTGTCCCGGTGCTTTGGCCTTGTTTGGACCAAAAGAACGAAACCGCGGCTGCCTCCGGATGCGCAAGAGTCAATCGTATCATGATATAAACTACAACCCGTATATCTAGGTCGAGAGTCTGACCAAGGTAGCTATTCAGAACATTGGCTTCTGGCTCCAGGCACAGAGAGTATATGGGCCAAGAAGCAACAAGCATTTGAAAATGACAGAAAAAGGAATATAACCGTCAACACAAGTAACGGCAGGCAGGGATCGTCGTTCTCCTCCTCCGGGTCCAGGGGCATGCTCTCTGTGACGTTGGAAAGTCCCGTCACTCCTTTTTCCTCGTGGAGTCGTTGGCCGTTTCGCGGAGAAGCCCCGCCCACCCGGCTCAGGTCCCGTCTGCCTATTCCCCAATGCCATGCCCTGCCAATGCCCACTTACGTACATAGGTACCAGCTGTGGCTGAGGTGTCGAGAACGACTGACTGACTGAGCCTTTCCCACACGGCGGATTTGCCTCCTCTTGAGCCGATTTGCTTCCTCTGTGAATGGCGTCCTCTTCTTGTCCACTCCAGCAGCGTGGTTGACCCCAGTCCTTGTCGTTCAGCTCACATCCGTCTGCATCCCGCCGAGTTCCGTACCTTAATCAGCTTGTATCTCTTATCGAGTTCGATTTGGACGGGCGCTTTGACCGGATCGTGACTCCTGCGCCACAGCTAAATCAGCCCTGCCCGCGACGCAAGCCAAGCATTCAGGGCTGTGTAGTGTATGTAGGTACACTACAGGCGGGGGCCAGCTGCTCCCCGAACCGGGCCCCCCTCCGCCCCGCCCCGCTTCCCGAAAGCTCCGACACCCTGCCTGCCCTTGGAGGCTTTCTGCTTGCGGTTGACGTTTCTTAGCTCAACAACTCGAGCCTTCTTTTTTCGAAACCTCTTGTGCGACACTTTATTATCTAAGGTCATCAATTGCTTCAGCCTACACTACCTTACCTTGCATTGTGCACCCCGACGAATCGCACAACTTCAAAAATCAATCCATGCGAGCAAAGCATTAACCAGCAGCAGACCTACACTACCACGCAATTATCCCCAGGACAACAACGATGAGGGCACCAAGTGTCTTGTGATAGGCGTACTGTATACATACCATTTTCCACCCGACGACCCAGTATCAAACAACGCCCGAGACGAGACGAGCGCCTTTTGCGCAAACCACATATCTGAATCAGAACACATTCTCCATCATTTACACCAAGAAGACCATTCGTCAACATGAGGATACGCATGCCCTTCGCCGGTTCGTGATGCCCTTCCTCTGCTTTATTTTACACCTCGCCTCTTTCCTTTCCATTCAATCAAGTACCTAACCCAACTAACAAACTTCCACCCCACCAGGCATCTTTGCCATCCTCCTCCTCCTCTCTGCCTACGCCGGCCTATCCAGTCTACACATGCCCCAAGGCACCCTCTTAAACGACAAAACCCTCCACTTTACCGTCTTCTTCCTCTTGACGACAACCTTCTACTGGATCCTCGACACCACGCGCCGACGCATCCTCCACCTCACCTTATCCATATGCACACTGGGCATGGGCGTGGGCTCCGAGTTCGTGCAGGCCGCGATCCCGGATAACGGAAGGGAATTTGACCCCTATGATATCCTGGCGAATTTGGTGGGGAGTTTATTGGGGGTGGGATTGTGTGCGTGGTATCATAAGCGGATGTTGGAGAGGAAGCGGGTGAGGAAGTATACTGCTGTTCCTACTGGGGAGGAACTTGTTGACGGGGAGGGGGAGTTGGATCTGGAGTTGGGAGAGGGCGTGGGCGTGGTAAGGAGAAGCGGAGAGCACGAGGAGGGCGTCGTTGGCGCTTCTGGGCATACTGCTGCTTCGGCCTCAGCTGCGGCTGCGGCGCCGCCAGTTACGACGGCGAAGAATATGTCGCTTGATGAGGAGTTGGATAACTGGGATGAGAACGCGGTTGATGCGTGGGATGATGGCGATGATGAGGCAGGGGATGTAGGTGGGAGTGGTGCTGGTGGGAAGAGCGGGAATGCTATTGCTAAGGATGTGGGAGCTGCTAAGAAGCGGGTTGATTGAGGGTGAATAAGCTCAAAAGGAGAAAGACGGGCAAAAACATATCTACTTGGATGCTTTAGATGAGAATCGTGTTGGTTCTCATGGGATCATTGCTTTACTAGGCGTTTTCTTAAGCGGATAGGGTGCCATTGGGTATTCCTACGGAAGAGGGAGATTGGCATCGGACCTGGCGAAAAGGGGAACGATGGAACCTGTTTACTCTTGCCTTTATACCGAACAGTCAGTCAGTCAGTCAGTCAGTCTACAAAGCCTCGATACCATATGAACACTACCAAAATCCCGAATCAAGCATTATATGCAGTGCTGCACACAAGGCAAGCAATCTAAGCAAGGCAAGTAACGGGTGTTGCTCGTTTTGGATGCTTGTATATCAATCGCTCCACATCTTTTCGTCAGACACATTCTTACGGTACGTTCGGTATACGTTTTTGTACGGTCATCCGGGTAAAGGCACTTATGTAAAATGGTCATTTTAGGAATAATTACGGGTATTTACATCATAGAGCAGTGGTTTCGAACATCTTCAGAAGTATGTGCTGGCCAGAAAAAATTTACCCGATTTATGCAAGTAAACAAGGCAAGTCAACCAACAGATTCAAGCAAGACAACGAAGTAACGGTCAACTTCGTATGCAGCACTGATTATATGGTATTTTTCGCTTGGACTAAGCGACAACCTTATCTACATAGTGCTGAACCACACACAACACCTTTATATCTCTAGAACCCAAAACCCTCATTATGGAACCACACCTCCCTCCCCTCCCTCACATACCTCCCAACCTGTCTCCTGACCTGCTTCCCTATCTTGGTCGGTCCACAAACCAGAATCGCCACGCGCTCCTCCGGTCCATGGCCAAAGACCTCATCAACCACCTTTTTCAAATCTGGTCTCGTCCGACGCTCTTTAGGCACACCGGTAACCCTCCCATCCGCCGTCTTCCTCAGGGTGTTCATCTCCAGAGCCACAGCACCATCATTTCCTCCCCCGAGATAAACCAAAGGCGGGTTCTCAGCCGAGTCAACGCCGCTACCAACTCCAGTTCCGTCTTCCTGTGCGGAAGACCTGTTGCCAGTCAAGTATATATGCACATTCGGGTCATTCAATATGTCTCTAGCACCATTTTCGGTAACCGCCCACGTGGCTTCCCCGGCTGTGCGCACCGTCCAGACCATTTCCACCTTGGTCTCCGGGTTCTCAGCGACAATGCCGCGATAAAGCGGGATAGTAAAGGTGGCGCCTACGCCGCCGGCGATGAGCAAAATGCGGTCGAATCCGGAGCCGAGAGAGAGCGCAGGGAAGTGTTTGGCGGCGCCGTAAGGACCTTCAATGTTGAGGAGTGCTTTCTTGGCTGTTGGTGAAGGAGAAGAGGCGAAGCGAGCAAGCCCCTTGGTCATCGGCCCCTCCCGCTGCCTCGCCACAAGCGTAAGCTCTCCCGAGTCCTGATCCACGTGTGCAATGGTAAACGGGTTGAACATGAACTCAAACAGGACCTCGGCGGCATTGTTAGCGGCCTTGACGTCTTTCCTGCGGAACGCACTGCGAGTGGCGGGGGGTACGTTAACGTAGACGTGGGCGCCCGGCGCCACTCCGCGGAGGAAGTGGTTCTGGCGCTGGCGGGGAACGGGGACTTTGATTTTGATGAGCGAGGTACCCGGGATGGAGGAAATGGTGGTTTCCACAGTGATGGTGTCGCGCTTGCGGAAGCCGATGTCTAGCAAAAAGACTCCCAAGGCTTCGAGCATGTACTTGCGCGAGGAGGCGGCGTGGAACCAAAGGACAAGCGGCAGACCTAGGGCGATGAGAAGGTGGGTGACGAAGAAGACGCGGTAGGAGAGCTTGCGGAGAGGACGCAGGGCTGTGGTGATCATCAGGTTGAGGCCAAAGAAGGACAGCATGCCGTAGATGACCACGGGCGACTGTAATTTGGCCAGCAGGATGCTGTTCTGGATGAAGTAGTTGTAGTAGAAGATGGTGTGCAGGCTGAGCAGGAAGGTGGTGACGCGGGCGAGCACGCGGTGCCACCGGTTGGTTTCCTCGTGCGAGAGCTTGAGGGTCCAGGAGACGGGGTTGAAGGACTTGAGGGTCAACATGTACTGCATTGGGTATTGCGAGACGGCGATGATGCCGAAGCGCTTGGTCAAGTGCATGTAATCACGGCCGGTGCCGGCTACGCAGAGGACTAGCAGCCAGACTGCCCAGAAGATGCCGCCGGCCCATTGGTCTCGTTGACCCAGGACTTCCCCGAAGGCGACAACATCCTCGCCGAGCCACCAGCGTAACTTGGACCACCCATTGCCTTGCTTTCGGGTGTTGAAGGAGTCGGAGCTGGGGACTGCGGTGTAGTCCCTCTTCTGACGGGATGAGGAGGACTTGTTGACGGTTTGGTAAAGCCAGATCAGGCCGATGGGAATCAAAGCCGAAAGCTGGGCGTAGAGAGCATATCTGTCGAGAGACAGGCGGCGGGCATGCACCTCGGCCTGGGAGAGGTTGAGGAACTGGTACGGCCAGTCCATCTTGGGGTGGAGATCAATCAAGTGAGAAAAGTGAAACGGGGGAGGTTCAGCGTTTGGAGAAAAGAAAACAATTGGACTGAGGAGGTCCGCTTCGTTGTTCGTCGTCCCGAGTCCCGTCGAGGCCGCTCGGCCCGTTGCATGTGGGGGAAGGAATGGGCCCCTGCCAAGATGAAAAGAGCAATTGTATGAGTTTTGATTGGTTAATGGCAGGAGAAGATCATCCTTAGCGCGGGCTGGGTCACAATTATCCCTGGCTCAGAGACGGAACTAGACTTCATCTTTTTTGCCCAACGTTAACATCACTGACATATATTACAGAACCATCCAGCCTTTTTAACCCCAGTGGTTGAGCCTGAATAACCTCTCCGATCTCAGACATTAAATCCCAGACTCGATGCTACCGCTCATTTATTTGACCATCTGAGCCTTTTCCAGCAATGTCCCGTTTCTTTGGCATGTCAACGAGGGGTCAAATCAACAACATGTCGGGCCCCACAAGAGCTGCATGAGTCCACTTTGTACGTTAGCCTCAGCCAGGACTTATAACAGCCTTTCCTCGCGGCTATACTCCTCCTCAAACTGTATTCAGTTTCCCCAACTCGGCAAGACAACACAAGACACAATGGCTCCGTCCCGCAAAGACAGTTCTGACCAGCAACTCCCCCAAGCCTATCCCGCAGCTGTCCCAGGCCGTGGTGTACAATGGCATGGTCTACTGCTAATGGACAACTTTGCTGCCATGAACGAGGCTTATGACGAGTTTATCACCTCTCAACCCAAGCCGGTACGTGTTTGCGCTTGATCGAGGCTTACATATATATCTCTGCAGTGCCGTACATGCGTCGCTGTTGCCCAGCTGCCCTACGGCAGTGATGTTGAGATTGAGTGCACTGCTTATCTCAATGCGCCGTCCGCAAAGCTCTAAAGCTGAATTGAAACTTGAGTGCTTAGTCAACAATGTCCAGTTGTACAAAAACTTGGAGTGTATTTGTCTCGTCCCACATGCTGCAGAACCAGTGTGGCACCAACAGCTCTCCTCACCCAGTACGCCATCCTTCAAATTCAACAAGTCAGAAAAATACACACAGTGGTCAGCCGGCGGAACAAGACAAAAGCTCGGGCCACATTTGCTTCTGACGTAATTAGTTACGTTGTACTTTATCGTTCTAACCAACCCAACTCCAATTGGTAAAAGCGCCGTGCACACTGCAAGAAAAAAAGAGGACAACTTTTCCCACCCATCCACCTTCTCTTTTTCAACATCACCACCAATACCTATCGCTCAACCGAATTACCAGGTCGAGTCCAACACGTCAGGGAATGAAATGATATCCAGGATACCACTCAGCGCCCGGAGCGCTTGCCGCCATGCTTCCAGCGCCCCCTCTCGACTGAGGTCAACAACGGGCCTCCTCGCCATCGCCCAGTCGCAGCAGCCTTCCATTTCTCAACTCTCCTTGAGCGCTCGCTCATTTTCGTCAACTACACGCAACTCCTTCAAACCGACCTTCCCCCGCCACGACGAACCCTCCCAAAATGACATCCTCGAGCAACAAGCTCGACACGGCGTCAACCCGCCCTACACCACCCGTCCCCCACCTCTCAACCTGCCCGAGCGCCAGCCCGACGCCTCCACCTTCTCCCACCTCCTCGCCACCGGCAAGGCCTACGTGACCTTCTACAAGACCGGCCTCCGCCAAGTCGTCACCAACTTCAAGCTCCTCCGCGCCGTCGGCAAAGGCGGCGAGGGCCCCATCGCGCGCTCCGAGAACCCCATTACCGATGCCGACTGCATCGACGGCTACCTCCGCTTCCGCACCCGCGGCTCGCTGCTGCTGTACAGGCGCATGAAGCACGACCTCAACAAGCTGCCCGTTTTCGCCCTGCTGCTGCTCGTGTGCGGCGAGTTCACGCCCTTTGTCGTGCTGGCTGTGCCGACCATCGTGCCCTATACGTGTCGGATTCCGAAACAGGTGGACAAGATTCTCAAGCGGATCGAGGAGAAGAGGGCAGCGGCCCTGGATGAGTTGGTTGGGGAAGTGTATGAGGAGGATGATTACCACTTGGTTGATCTCAACGATCAGTTGAAGGAGCAGGGTACAGAACTCGACGTCACCGAAGTCACTGCCGAGGATCTCGCAGCATGGAAGGTGAAAGCGCAGGAGATGACTGAGGAGGAGAAAGAAGAATACGAATCCGAAATTAGGCAGTGCGAGGAGATAGTTAAGGACCAAAGGGAGAGGAGGGGAGAGACCGGAAAGGAAGTCGACCCGCGCCCGATCCGCGAGCAGGCGCAAGAGTGGGTGGACCTAGCCCGTGCCGACCGTGAGAAGCGGGGGGGTTACCGTGTGGAGATTGACGTCTTCCCCATGACGGCCAGCGAAGCACTTGAACAGCTCGACCCCCTCAGCGCCGACTGCGAGCTGTTCAACATGCTGGACGCTTTGGCCCGCACCTACGATGTCTCCAGCTGGTGGGGTCCCGCCGGAAGGGAGCGAGGCGTGCACAAGCACATGCGCTTCCTGGCTGTCGACACGGAGCTGTTGGAGAAGGACGGTGGTGTAGAGGCGTTGGAGGACGAGGAGGTGGTGTTGGCGTGCATTGACAGGGGCATCGATGTAAGAGGCCGCAAACAGGAGGACTTGAGGTATGTCCTGGAGAAGTGGGTGATCTTGACACATGTGTTGGCTAAGGACCGGGAGGATTGTTTGAGGAGGATGGCGGTGTTGGGGACGTGTCCGGAGATTCTGTGGCCGGGTATCCCTTGGCCGGAGGAGTCGGGGGAGGTTCGCGAAGAATCAGTAGAGGCAGAGGAGAAGGAGAAGGAGAAGGAGTAAAACTCGAGAGCAAGGAAGATGGGAAATGATACCCGAGATACGCACGTATTATCGCACTGGCCTGGTTCGGTTAGGTGCTCGACTTGTTTTAGTGTATACGTTTGATGATAATGATAACCGATGCATAGATTACTAGACCTAGTGCGCGTTACTTGACACTCGTAAGACACCATCTCCCTGTTAAACCATCCCTTTTCCAACTCAGCTTCTCTTCTTCCAGACAATCTATCTATACTAACCATTCTGAACCCCAGATACTCGATTCCTCTATCTTCCCTTCCTCCTCACCATTTCCCACCGGTGCCTCTCCTCACCAGCTAGTGCCCTAGCCTCCGGGCATAACTTTCGATCCCGTCCCTATCTCCTTCTCTTTTACTTCCCCTCTCCTTCTCCTTCAAATCGAGAACCCTAAATTTTACAAAATAGTAACGACTTTGCAAAAGTCATGGGGTAGTGTCTAGAATGTGTTCAGGTTTTTGGTAGATATCCTCAAGGGAAAATGGGTGTCTGGGTCTAGGTAGGGTTTCTCCTCTCCGCCCTTCTCCGTGACGTGACGTTGTCCTTGTCGTCTGCCACTTGCTCCTCCTCCTCACCGGCCACTGACTCTGACGACACAGGCTTCTCAAACTTCTTCCAAAACACAGGATTGATCTTTTCAACATCCGCAACCGGCTTGCTGTCCTTTGCGAAATGGCCATTTCATTTCAATGCAGCCTTTCTCCCCTTTCTCGATCTTCAACTTCTCGAAATCCCAACTCGATCAGGATCTTCTCTGCAGTCTTTTCCTTCTCCACCATCTCCGCCTCGGTCTCAACCCCCTCTAATCGATAATAGATCGGACAATCATGCAGGATAGGTGCATTTATCAATTTCAATATTTCTTTTCCGCCGCGCTTGGTGGGAAGTCTCTCCAGGGGTCCCCGTCGTATTGAGCCTGTAAAGCGCTTTCCATTCGTCATGGTGGAAAAAAAATTTAAGAAATGTTTCTCCAACCTTCGTACCGTTTTCTGGTGAGAGGTTTCTTGTCTTCCTTCCCTTGAACCCGGAGGTGTAGATGGAGGACCCCGAGTTCAAAGCGCGGCTCCTCAGTCTCGTGACATTTGGCGCGCTGGGTACCTCTGGCAGGTGATGCTGGAGCTGAGTGGTCTCGTGGTTCTTGGTGTTGGGACATTCAGGTGATGTCTGTAAGCATCTTGGGACGGAAAATAACTGTTGTGTTCAAGAGCAGGGGAACAATCTTGTTAGTTGGGCAAGATATGGGGGAGTGGCTGGCGGGTTATCCAAGGATATGTAGACGTACTGACCGTTGTATCTTACAAGTACCAACTTCTTTCATGAGTGTATAATTACACATGACCCAGATAAGCGCCATCCTGTACTACTCCAACCGCGCGTTATTGCTATCTTGCCCTGTTGGTTCCATTACTCGGCCTCAATCATTGTGTTGGCAGCATCGACACCGGAACTGCGAGACCAACCAAACAATGCAAGTGATTGTTTTGGTATACTCAACACCGTTCTCAAAGATCAAAGAACATATCCGGGTTGTTTTGGTAATGAATTTACACCATGCTAGCTGAGTAAGCAAATACGGAAGAAGCTGGGATTCTGAGTTTCAAAGACGATGGTAACGGTTTTTGCCAAGTCATTGCGCAGTGTCCACGGATGGAAATTCAGCCATGTATTGATTCCCCCTTTTGCTTCAGTTACTGACTCGGACGTGCGACGGCTCATGCTTCTAACTCAAGTAAGTACCAGAACCCGCTCTCCTCCAGCCGCTTTGCATCCGGGACAGAGCCATTAGGGGAGGGCCATCTCATCTCCAAACTCAGTCTTGTCGACAGTGTTTCATGGAACCCAAATCTTTCCAGAATACGCTTTGCGTTCACTGCCTTTCTCTCTACTTCCTCTTGAGTGCAAAACGATTGGGTTGATTTGAGCCGGGCCACGCGCATCCCACGGAGCACTAATTCTTCGTCGTAAAGTTCATCTCGTTGGGTGTAGTAACAATCGTAGGCTGTAAGCTCTACCCATGTGGTTGAGGCGTGGAGGGTGTTGAAGAAGGCTCTCCATTTTTCGTATTCGTCCCGGGTGAGCCACCCACTTCCGGCGATAGATATTTCGAGGGTTTTAACTTGTAGGGGAAGAGCGGACTGCCAATATCGGGCTGGGTATTGGAACATTATCTGATGTTTGTCAACGATATCAAGGGGGATATTACTTGGGTGTGTTCTTCCAGCGGTTGAGGAGATTATGTTTGGGGGATTTTTGTGCATTGAGACCGGGAGTGGAGAGTAACTGGTGGCCTATTCAGAGAATATATATAAGTAGGCGTACTAAGCATACGATCCTTCATGTGCCATTCTGATTCTGGTTTGTATATCGACGCGTTGACAAATGACACATATGAACGCACGCCTGAAGTGTGATTCCTGTGTTTTATTCCAAGTCTCTTCTCTTGGTTTCGTCCTCTATCTCAACAGTGGTGTCGGTAATATTTGACAGGTGAACTGCCAGACTGACAAGAGAATGCAGATATCTGCTCATACCTAACAGTTGCCTCAATATTCATAGAAAAACTCACGATCTTCCTCGCGGTGCTTGTGCGTAAGTATATCTACAGCAGCCGCTCCGATATCACCCACTTTAGTAATAAAACGTCTCCCTACAATCCTCGTTCCAGGCCCATTGATTCTAACTTCTTCCTCTTGTTTTACCATCGACTGCCTCCGGCGCCCGAGAGGCACCCTTTTATTGCCACTGGATGTACCGAAGCCAACGATGATCCGGAATACAATTGTCACAAATAATTCCAAGTCCCTCCACCAAGCCTGGAATTGTTCTTCTCAACACCTCACGATCCGGATAACCCCACTTCATCAAAATGTAGCTCATGCCCGGCCTCGTGACGTCGACAAATCCCAGTGATTTGAGTATCCTCACGGCAGCCAGTGTTTTCTGTTGCGCCTCCCATTCGAATGCGAATGGCCCCATCAAAGACGGCCCAAGCTCCAATAAGGGATCTGAACTGCTCCATGGGCCCCACAGTCCTGGGTTGGGCGGTATGATCAATCTGTAAGTTGTGTAGCCGTTGAATGGTGGGAGAAAACTCTCCCAGAAAAACCTCCACATTTCGACTTGCTGAGGGGAAAGTAGACGGTCACGCTCCGTGAGTTGCACATAGATAGTTGTGGGAGCGAACATCTTTTGTCGCTTCGATGAAGGAGTGGTGCCCTGAGTAGTACTGGTAGATGTTGCTGAATAAAGCACCTTGTTCAGGTTGGCTAGTTGGACACGATGTTGGTTTGCGATGGAATGAGATGGATAGTTTTCGACAAAGCTTCTGGAGATGGCTTATGTTATGAGGCGGTAAAATGAGATGAGTAACGGTGAGTGTACGAGTTGTCGTGGATGGGATTTGAAGTATCAGAAACAAAACAAAACAAAGCAGACGCAAACCCCTTTAACTGACCCCTTTCCTCTTTTTTTCGGGCAATACCTAGATACCACTAGTCTAGTAACGTAATTGCCGTCCTTCTAGTACACATGCAGCATGCACCGTTGTTTGGTTCCTTCCATACCTGTGTTCTGAAAACAAAACTGGTAAATTGGTGTAGATTCAACACAACAACTTCCACTTGTAATGACCAACAGACAGCGCAGTTATCTCCCCATATCCAGGTAACACCTTCCTTTGAAATGACGAGCGCCTCCCTTGTTTCTCTCAAAATATTCAGGTACTGACAGCAGCTACATATCACCCATTTTCGGGCATTAGAACCTTCCTCTTGCTTGCCTTCAACCGTCTAGAGGTCCCTGCCCATTTGTTTCCTCTCCTTCAAGGTCAACTGTGTCACCTTCTATCTTCTCCTCGTCCTCTTCCGCATCCTTTTCCCACTGGATATGCTCCAACCACTCCTCGTCAGGATACAAGAACACCCGTTCCTCGATCTGGTAGGACGGAACATACAGCCCGCACCATGGAACAGTCCAATACAAAGTCGTAAAATTCTCCAAGATATTCTCAAGACTGGGGTGGCCCCATATCATGGAAAGGTGGTAAGCGCCAGGCAACGTATACGCTCCTTTGAACCCCAAAGTCTTGAGGATATCCACGGCAGCCGTGAACTTCTCTTCCGCCTCCTTTTGGCTGAATGTGCCCTCACCATCCAGGCTGACAACGTATTCCTGTCCCTGGTGATCAAATGGCTGGGGTCCGCTGTGCAGGTTGTAGCCTGTTTGGGAAATCCATCGCGGATCGTGAAGGAGAGTCTCGAAAAAGCTTGACCAGGCTTGATGGTCTTTTTCGGTGAGGTTGTAGATGTAGCGACCTAGAAGTAGGTCTAGCGTTTGGGCTGGATACTTCTGCTCCTTATCCTTCTTCCCTCTCTTCTCTTCATTCTTCTTGGTTGAGTGGGAAGAGATAGTGCCTTGAGCGCCAGATGACGCTGAGAGAGGTTGTTCTTGCTGATTGCCAGACATCTTGCTAGCGTAGGTAGGATGTTGAATGTCTCGGTGTCTTCGAAGTATTGGCCTGGACGCGTTTCCAGATTGCAGGTTGGAAACGATTTTGTTTGTGAATGGGAATTAATCCGCGGTTTTCGAGTCTTGGCTTGGGGTGTAGGTCAAAGTGCGAAGTTTGGTTGGATCGAGGGTCAAGGGATGGTGGGCGACTGGTGTAATATACCTCTAGGTACACCTCTATACATGCGAGCGTACGTGCATTCGAGACTCACTTCCTTGTTTTTTTTTGGCGGTGCCCAACAGATGATTCACCGAACTGACGTGTGTCGAGGTTACCTTATGCACGCAATGCGCGGTTGGCATATCGCAAAGACTCGGGCCACACGTCTTGAACTTCCAAGGCCTGACTGGCAGAATCCGTGGGCCTTGGGGTTTGGGTTTTGAAAAGGATTCGAGCATATGCAATGCTAGAGGTGCCTCAAGTGTACTGGAGATGCGACTAGGCCTTGGAAGCTCAAGATGTATGGCCACTGTCTTTGCGATACCGTAGAAACTCGACAAACTGGCAAAACGCTTTCCCTGTTTCTGTGCAGGGTATATGGCATATCTGTACAGGGAGCTGGCAGGATCAGGTCGGTCACTGTGCCTTCGAATGTGTGTAAGTTGACGTCGAGGGCAATGTCCTTCAGTTTTCACTAATTGGGCAGATACATTTGCTGGTGTATGTTGGCTTACTAGGCTTCTTCCTGGCAGATTTCTGCCATATGCCCTGTACAGAAACAGGGAAAGCGGTTTGCCAGTTTGTCGAGTTTCTACGGTATTTGTTTGTTGGTTCCATCCTTACCTACCTTAAGGTATGTACCTAAACACGGCAGCGGTACACTGGCAGAAGCAGCACGGAACTTTTATCTTGTAATGACTAGCGGAAAGTGCAAATTTTCTCCCTAAACTTGACACTCGCCCGTCAAACCATGGAAAGCCTGTCCTCCTCCCTGGGAAAGATATACCAAGGTACTGACTAACTGAACACATGACACACATACTGGTAGCTATCGCAATCGTGGCAAAACGTTTGCGAAGTGTGCTGGGATGACTACCTCTACATCACTTTGGGTCAAACAAGACGAAGACATTGAATCAATGAGGCATCGAGGAATCCCAGAATGGGGGGTCAACACAGGGGTTAAGAGTGCTATACACACGAACTTCAGCATAGAACGGTTTCAGATAGAGAACTTGACGTAAATGTATAGAACGTGCACAGTGACGGCCACGACGTTACCCACGCTTGGCCTCATGCATCTCTACCTTAACTTTGCGTTCTTTCACTCTGGTTCCTCCCTATACCGTCGACTCACTCAGGTCCCATCATAGACTTCCTCTTTCCCCCCTATTCTTGAGGTAGCATAATTGTCCCAAACAATATAGTCAATCCACTCAAGATCCGCACACCCCAACTTGCCAGGAGGGTATGCCACTTTGCCAGACTCTATCAAGCGCGGCATCGTGCTCTGCACCCACTCACGGTTCGGATAGCCCCATTTCATGCAGATGCCTTGAGTGCCACATTGGTGACCTTCGGGGCACTTGACAAATCCAAGCCCTTTGAGCACCTTTTGAGCTTTCTCGGTCTCCCCCTCCGCCTCTTCACTTTCGTTGTACCGTATAATCTCGCGAAATTGATTTTCGGGAAACCGCTTTTCAGGCACATATATGCCATTTTCCTGCCCGATGCCAAGCATCTGTATGCCTGCCAACTTGGGTGGGGGAGACATGTTGCCACCCCGGAGCACTGTAAATTCGAAATTATTATTTCCAGTCTGTATCCTATCTTTTTCCCTTGTTAGTCTGGCTGGGACTGGAGGGTGGGGCGCCAGATTTTACCCTCCTGTACAGAGGATACGGTTGGCACATATGCTGTAATATGTGCTTAAATCTGTACGTAAATGTGCCTAAAAAGCGGTTTCCCGAAAATCAATTTCGCGAGATTATACGGTACGGCGTCTCATCGCCGGTTAGCATGAGCATGCGTACGGTCCCGCCAAAAGATATACGGAGAGAACATAGGAAGCTGGCGCGGAGCGGCCAGCGCTCATGACTTGTGAGTTTGCGCCAAAAATTGTCCCATTCAGTGGTTTGGCTGGTGAGATGTACACGGATGAGTTCTGGGTAACCACACTCCGCGCTGGTTTTTCTTGTGTGCCTGCTTGTCATAGCAGGCTGATTTCCCTGGTTGTCGGACATTTTGAATGTGATGCTGTATGGGCTGAAAGTTCGTTTTCCCGAATAGGAACGAGATTAAACTTATGTAGTGCCGAGTGCGAGGTGCAGGTTCGAGATTTAGGACATGGCGTAACAGATGCTGGATACCTTATATACGCAAGATTAAGCGCGAAATGGATCCAAGAAATTGATCAAACCTTCGAGCGTGCTCCAAATCCAACACTCCTAACCGCCATCGGATCTTTTGCAGACTGCGCTATGTTGGACGTTATCCCGTTGGTTCCATTCTTCAACAACATCTTCGTTGGTCGAGTCAGTCAGCACGAGAAGTCAAATAAACAACACATCGGTGGAAACCAACAGAACAGTACACTTATCTCCATTCGGGTGTGACAGTCGTCTCTCATATCAAAGAATTTATATCCTGGTTCCTCCTCGCAGCATACCGAGCTCCTACGACCGAGGAAGCCAACATGACCACTGTCCACTAGCACGACCACTACTCGGTGCATGCAGTCCAAATAATAGAGTGATATGTGTCAAATCAGCAAGGAACGTCAAACGAAAAGCTAACATTTGTCATAACCAACGGTTTCTTGAAAGTGTGATCTCAGATCAAGGAACGAATGCCTTCCGTAGAGTCCTCGATGGTCATCCATGGTGGTTACGGTATCAAAACCCGTCGACCACATTGCGGCCTCGCATCTCCAGATTGAGAACGTCAATACGGCAGCGTGACTCCCGGTACCATCATTATTCGGTGTCTGATGGAGTGGCTGCGCTTGAATTACTCGCCGACGACCAGACCCGTAGCAAGAATGTGGTTCGGAATGAGGTGGGGAAATGGAAGCGAAAGGGCGAATGTCGTAGAATAGACAGGAACAGAAGAAGAAGAAGAAGAAGGCAGAGAAGAACCAAGAAGATTGTGAGACGGGGAAAGAAAAAGGCAGGCACGACGCAGGGTGAAAGGTGTCGCCCAACCGCATACAAAATCCTGGGTCCATCAAAGGCACTTCTCTATTTCCATCGTGTCTTGCAATACCTCCCCCAACAAATCATGCTTCTAACCGACCATCTGTCAAAAGTACGGCATTGTTCCATGCGCTGTTCCGAGGTCATTTATCTGTTGGTTTTTTCCTCACAACAACAAGTTAAGAGTATGTTGGTCGACTCGACACGGGAAGTTCCACCTGTAGGTAATGACCATCAAACAAACAGTGCATTTATCTTGTTATTTCTAGTAACACAGGTTTCGAAACAAAGAAACGCCCTCCCTTTTACTCTTGAAAATTATCCAGGTACCACGATTTCACCCATTCCGACGCCTTGGACCCATCCTCACTTGCCTTCAACCGTATAGTTTTACTTTCCCGCTCAATTTACTATTCTCTTTGAGTCTTGACCATCAAACCTTTCAGTGTCCATCGAACATCTGTACCTCCCGTCCCCTACCGGAAGTGCACAGCAACTCTTCTCCCAGTCGATACCTATGCTCCAACCACGAAATACTCGGAAACAAAAACCTGCCGACGCTGAAACCACCCCATTCCACTTTCCATCGAAACCCACCAGGGCGGCCGTCATCGAATTTCCGCACCTAAACGTCGTCTAAAGTTGTGAAGCAACCCACCCACCTCTCCTCTCCCTCCTCATCCTCACCGGGCCATGTGTCTTGACAAACTCAATCCACCCCTTATCGGGTACCTGAGCCTTGCCATCACCATTATCTCCCTGTCCATTTCCACATCTCCTTTCAAACTTGTCCAGGGACTGCGGCATCTGGTTCTTCACGAACTCACGGTCCGGGAAGCCGGCCCATTTCATTTGAATCCTGGGGCTCCAGATGCTAGGGACCTCGACAAAACCCAATGACAAAAGGATCTCGCGAGCTAACTTGGTCTTCTCTCGCGCTTCGGGCCAGGTGGCGTAGTGTTTGTTGGGGATGGGTAGAAGCGAGAGGTCGGCGGCGGGACCTGGCTTCTGTACGTAGCCTGTTGCGACGCTCCAACATTTGTCATTGATGAGTGCCTCCCAGAAGTTGGCCCATTTTTCGGACAGGTCGTGGGTTTGGAGAGGATCAGTCAGGTAGACGTCAATGGGTTTCGGCTGGTATGTGTGGGGGGCTACCACAATCAAGTCATTTTCGTGGTTGTCGGGCATCTTGACAACGGTGATGATTTATGGAAGGCTGGAAGAGTTGTTTGCGCTGATGGAGGGGAAATTGATAAAGGGTTGAGTGCTGAGGCCTGCTTGAAAGGTATGGAAGAGGGCGAGGCAGATGATGAATGCATACGCAAACCGAGCGTGGAATTGATTCCAGAATTTCGCCATAGCCGCCCTTGATATTTTACACATCCTCCGTGTTGGCCGGCCGTTTCCTTGTTGGTTCTAGCTTCAACAACAACGGCTCGACCAACACACGGGAAGTTGAAAGAAAACGAGCTTTCGTTGAGACCAACAGAACAACACCATTGTCCTCCCGGCCTGTGACCCTTGTCTCCCGGGTTGAAGAACGATCAGCTTCGTTCCATCTTCCTCGTAACCCATCCACGATGGTTACAATATCGCTACATCGTTGGCCATAGTGCGGTCTGGCGTTGGGAGTTACGTATAACCTTCGACGAATGTCAACATGACTACTGGCGATGACACCCTCGACAGTCTTCATCCTTGCACGAGTAAAAGGAAACCCAGTAAAGAAGAAAAAGAAGTACAGACCCCATGAACCGGTAAAGTCTATTACCCCCAATTAGTACTCTAGATCAGGCGCTGACACATCTTCATCATCGAGTGTCCTTAGGTAAATACACCACAACAACATGCTCGACAGGGGTGAATGTCAACGAAGAGATAAGCGGCATAGCGATAAGCAGGGCATCCGGAGTAAAGTCCGGACGCACCAGGGCAGCACCACTTCGCCATTCATCCCAAGTTCCCAAGTCTCAAAACCAATTAACCATAGCATGATGGGTAGATCCTATACCTATCTCCGTCCAATCAACAACGCAGTGCCATACAGTCCCACGTAAGTGGCCATCATTCCAACTTGAGTAGCCGATATACAACAACGTGACATCAGAAGGGATCATCGACAGAAACCCTAAGTGCATACCACCTCGGGCACAGACATATCCTCCACACACACAACACCACACATAGCATGAAACGTCTTGTCAGGTTGGCACAAAATATTCTTTGCGTCCATTATTATCCAGGGTATAAAACTTTTACCCCCAACCGCGTTGAAGCAGTTGTCTAAAACAACTAGTTATCCCCACCGAACTCCGCAGTCCTGAAAAATGATCATGTTGAGGACCAAGTACCAAATTGCAACGCCCCTTGAAAATGCATGCAATATGGTGAATTTTTCCGACTCCCAGTAATTTTCTTTTCCGTAACCTAATCCGTCGTTGAGATCACAAACCAGTGACCTGTTTACCATCCCTGTTTTTGGTTTTCCCAAGCCTTCCTCCTGGGTCTCATGCAAAGTTGAAAAACATATCCGCGACCCATTGGCATCGCTGTTGAATAATGCCCCAATCGCTCATATACCGTGTATCATCATTACCACACAAAACATTCAGATCTTTCTATGTGATTGACACATTTAGAGACCGGCATCGTACCTCCAGCCCTCAACGGGGAGGGGGAAGGTGTTGCTCCAGGCAGCAATCTCCTGCTTGAGCTCGTTGACGCGGGGAATATCGCCAGTGGCGATCTTGGCCTTGAAGTCCTTCTGCTTGTTAGCCTCCTTGGGGAGGGAAGCCTGGATCTCCTTGCAGAGCTTGACGACCTCATCGACGTAGGTGGCGACCTTCTCGAAGTCGGCCTCGCCGAAGCCACGGGAGGTCATAGCGGGGGTACCAATACGGAGACCGCCGGGGGTGAGAGCGCTCTTGTCGCCGGGAACGGCGTTCTTGTTGCAGGTAATGTTGATCTGCTCGAGGAGGAACTCAACACGGGCACCATCGACGCCGAGAGGGCGGAGGTCGACGAGGACCATGTGAGAGTCAGTGCCGTCAGAGACGAGCTTGTAGCCGAGCTCCTTGAGCTTCTTCTCAAGAGCCTTGGCATTGGCAACGACCTTCTGCTGGTACTCCTTGAACTCGGGGGAGGCAGCCTGCTTGAGGGCAACGGCAAGGGCGGTGATGGTGTGGTTGTGAGGGCCACCCTGGTGACCAGGGAAGACGGAGAAGTTGATCTTGTCCTCAAGGTCATAGAGGGTCTCCTTGCCGGTCTTGGCGTCAACGGAGCGGACACCACGACGGAAGAAGATCATGGCGCCACGGGGGCCACGGAGGGACTTGTGAGTGGTGGTGGTGACGACATCGGCGTAGAGGAAGGGCGAGGGGATAACTTCGGAGGCAACGAGGCCGGAAATGTGAGCAATATCGACAACAAGGTAGGCGCCAACGGAGTCGGCAATCTTGCGCATGCGCTCGTAGTCAATCAGACGGCAGTAGGCAGAGGTACCGGCGACGAGGATCTTGGGGCGGAAGAGCTGGGCGTTCTTCTCGAGGGTATCGTAGTCAATGATGCCGGTGTCAATGTTGACGCGGTAGGGCATGGTCTCGAAGTAGGTAGAGACAGCAGAGATCCTGAAGTGGGAAGGTGGGTTAGCTCGACTGATCCTTCCTTTGACTGGGGTAACTTGGTGTGACACTCACTTGCGCTGGGGGGTCTGGTAACCGTGGGAAAGATGGCCACCGTGGGGGAGGTCAAGACCCATGAGACGGCCGTGAGGGGGCATGATGGCCTGGTAGACCTGGAGGTTGGCAGGGCTGCCAGACAAGCACTGAACGTTGACACCCCACTTCTTGGGGTCGAGGTGGAAGGCCTCCAGGGCACGGTTCTGGCAGAGGATCTCGATCTCGTCGATGTGCTGGTTGCCGCCATAGTAGCGGGCGCCGGGGAGACCCTCAGAGTACTTGTTGGACATGGGGGAGCCGAGGGCATCGAAGACGGCACGCGAGGTGACGTTCTCGGAGGCGATGAGGATGATGGACTCGCGCTGGCGCTGAACCTCCTTCTTCATGATCTCGGCGACCTGGGGGTCGGACTCGACCAAGCTCTGCTCGAGCATCTGTATATCGCAAAGTTATGAGTCAACATGTTTGTCCGACCACTAGAAGTCCTGGGGTAATCCACATGGAATTCGAGAAGAAGGGATTACCACATACGGTCTTGTGAGTCTCGGAGAGGGCGTAGCTGGACATGGTGATTGATTGGGGGGGTTGGCTTCTTTGGAGAGTGAGAGGCCGAATGTGAGGATTGAGGTTGATGATGAGAGAGAAGAAGAGACGGGAGGGAAGGACAGGAAGAGAAGGGGGATCGATGACCGAGATATAGAAGGAGGGGCACTGAGATCCAGGGTTGCTGGGCGAGTCAACCTCTCTGAATTAAAGTGGCTCCGCGGGTCCAGTCGCGGTCCGTCCATTCATCAATCGCGGCCACTAGAAAAAAAAATGCAATTGGAACCCCGCTGAGCCCGCCAAGGTGCAGGTCCTCCAATTCGCAATCACTCCGAGCTGCAAATCTGCTGCCAGAAATCGCCAAAACATGCGAATCCGCCGCCGTAACATGCAAGGACGGGGCCCGATCTCCGGACCTCGAAACAGAGTCTGGGCCCCGCAATCGACATGGCCTTCCCTCACAGCATTGGTTACTGGTTGTGAGCTTTTTACATACGGTACCTGGAGCTTTGTGACTGCTCAGTTGCGGCCCGTACACGGTACCTTAGGTAAGTTCGTTACCTTGGGACTTCACAACGTACTCTTCACAACTCAACCAACATTCCACCAATTTTCGTGCAAGAAGTTGGTATCAACCCGATGCGTTTACTCCATCTCATACACTTTCTTCAATTCTTTGTTTTGAATGTCGTTATCCCGTTGTTTTCTTGTTAACTTTGCACACTCCTGTTACGAGAACCGCGCTAATGAACTTTTTAAGTACTGATGTGTAATCCTGGTTATCGCAATAACGGGGCTCGCTACCGGGCCATTGCGGGTGTCGACGATGACTCTTTCCTCCTCCGATCTTGAATTGGTCTCGAGTCTTGGCCTCAACATCTCCGGTCTCTTCCCTCTCGTCGACTTTACAGCCTGTGCGCTGCTAGCCCAGACTCTGTGGTGAACCATTCCATTTTCGCATTTGATTATATGTAAAAACCTCAATGACACTAGTATCGATTGGAGATAAGATTATAAGACAAACTATTTATCTTATCAGCTTGGAGGACGACGGGACATGAGCATGACACCTCACCTGACCCTACACCTGACACCGAGGCCGTTGTATACGACGATAGTCCTCAATTCAACTCACAACCACTCACAGCTTCCCGTCAACACGGCACAGTCGTGCATCTTCGCGTCAAGTTCGCGTACTGGTTGAGGTGCTTTCTATGAACCTGTGTTCCTGCTGGATGCCACGAATCACAATGGAACAGCACCCCAACAACCCTACGGAGTTACATGTACCTTGCTTTATCGTCTTCCGATAAGTTGGTCGATGCACTATCGGGAGCTAAGCTCGTGAAGTACCCAAGGTAGCTCTCAGTGCTCTTCAGCTCAAGGCCGTCGAGCATTGAATTGTCTTGATATCCAGATGAGTCTCAGACAGCTATTGTCTTGTGCTCCCGGCCGCATCCGTGCTCAATAGCATTCCATTGCCTTGTCTCCCCCGTCCTTCATGCATCCCGTTTCAGTCGTGTCGACCATTTTCATAGAGAAAAGGTACGGTGAGCCGCTCTGGCTCAATGGGAGGCCGTTATGTAATCCATGTCTTGGCTAGCCGTCTTCGTCTCTGGCTCCACCTCCGGTTTGTCGGTTAAAGTGGGGACACTTTTGCAAACAACCCAATCATCCCATGGCCGGCCGGGGAAGCGATGAGCGCCTTGTGCAGGTTTGCACGAGTTTGCGCTGATAGGGTCAGCGATCGCGACCCCAGAAGCCCCTGCCTGCAGCGAACCGGCCCTGGTCTTGGGTCACACGTCATTGGGTCACCAGGCACAGCAAGGGTACGCGCAACCACTTCTGCCACTGGACCATCAATGGAAAGTGCCATCGCTTCATCGATTCCCTCCAGTAGGCAGCCAGCGGCCAAGCTCCTCCCCCATGGGTCACACGAAACAGCAAGGGCCGCTGATGGGAAATGGGAAACAATGTGCAAGACTCTATCAAGACTTGTATGTAAATGCCCGCGTAGTTTGTTAGCCGTCTAGCGGCTTATCGTCGCCCTCGCCATCGTCCACATCACACCCGCACCCGCCAGCAGCTGCGCCTCTCCACTTCTGCCACTTTAACAGACCCGGGAAGGAACCCGCATAAGTAACCTCCGACCGACATCTCTCTGCCCGTCTTCTTTCTCTTTCCCCATCCATCCACTTGCTCTCCACCAACAACCCTTGCTTCTTGTCCCATCATCAGCAACCATCATATCATCGATCCGTCGCCAGTCTTTCGTTCCACACTCGTTTTTGTTACTACAGTGCTCACGATGAAGGGCGCTCTGTTGACGGCAGCTATGCTGCTCGGCTCGGCCCAGGCCGGAGTGCACACGCTGAAGCTCAAGAAAGTTCCACTTGCGGAGCAGCTTGTAAGTCTTGACCGTGTCCCTTGATGGCTATGTTGAACACTTGTTGATGATGATGTTCGCTATTAGGAGTCTGTTCCCATCGATATGCAGGTGCAGCACCTCGGCCAGAAGTACACTGGTCTCAGGCCCGAGTCCCATACCCAGGTTATGTTCAAGGCCACCGATGCTCAGGTTACCGGCAACCACCCGGTTCCCATCTCCAACTTTATGAACGCTCAGTGTAAGCATTACGCCCGCACTTGATAACTCGACAAATGTTGGACTGGGCACAGTAACTAACGTCTGATAGACTTCTCCGAGATCACCCTCGGAACGCCACCCCAGACCTTCAAGGTAGTTCTGGATACTGGCAGCTCCAATCTCTGGGTTCCCTCATCCCAGTGCGGTTCCATCGCCTGCTACCTCCACAACAAGTACGAGTCTTCCGAGTCGTCGACGTACAAGAAGAACGGAACGAGCTTTGAGATTCAGTATGGCTCTGGTAGCCTCAGCGGCTTCGTCTCTCAGGACAGAATGACCATTGGTGACATTACCATCAATGACCAGCTCTTTGCCGAGGCTACCAGCGAGCCCGGCCTGGCTTTCGCCTTTGGGCGCTTCGATGGCATTCTCGGTCTCGGCTACTCGAGAATCGCTGTGAACGGCATCACTCCTCCTTTCTACAAGATGGTTGAGCAGAAGCTCGTTGATGAGCCCGTCTTCTCTTTCTATCTCGCCGACCAGGATGGCGAGTCCGAGGTTGTGTTTGGCGGTGTCAACAAGGACAAGTACACTGGCAAGATCACCACCATTCCTCTCCGCCGCAAGGCCTACTGGGAGGTCGACTTCGATGCCATTGGTTACGGCGAGGACATTGCGGACCTCGAGGGCCACGGTGTTATCCTCGACACCGGTACCTCTCTTAACGCTCTCCCCAGCCAGCTCGCTGAGATGCTGAACGCCCAGATCGGTGCCAAGAAGAGCTGGAACGGTCAGTATACCATCGATTGCGCCAAGAAGGCGGACCTCAAGGAAGTAACCTTCACACTTGCTGGTTACAACTTCACCCTTGGCCCCGAGGACTACATCCTCGAGGCCTCCGGTAGCTGCCTGTCAACCTTCATGGGAATGGACATGCCCGCCCCGGTCGGTCCCTTGGCCATCCTTGGTGATGCTTTCCTCCGCAAGTACTACACAATCTACGACCTTGGTGCCGATACTGTCGGCATCGCCACCGCCAAGCGCTAGATAGCCTTGAGGAGGAAGTGATAAGAATTTTGGGTAACCTGAAGCTGGGGAGCAGGAGTTAACGAGATTGTCACGTTGTTCAAGTAGTTCTTAATGACTGTATGATGATGGGAGGGCGCTGCGGGATTGGGTTTGTTTCTTGTATGCAGTATAATAGCAGTATCGGTATTTAGGACCAAACGGCTCATTGAAGCCAGCTTACACCAATAAGACATATCGGAATTGAGATATCACAAGAGTCGAATATCTGTTCTCTATTGGGTGTCTCTGTGATCGTTGGTACTGCTAAGCCTGGCGTGAGGGTGTTTTACAGAGCCGTGGTCCGGTTCGCTGCCATGGAATGTGAGCTTCATACACCATTGACAGTGCAAAAGCTATACCATGGTTAAGTACACAGCAAAAATTGATGATAATTCGGCGGTGTGTGTAATGCTCCCTTTAACAATAAGAGGATCGAGAGAGTACCTAGGTACTTTACCCAAATGAGGATGGGATCCAAGGGAGAACTGGACTTGCTGAAGCCGGCGACATGAAGAGAAGCACCAAGAGGCACGGACCAAGCCTCTCACGTGAATGCACCATTGACCAGTCCCACTAATTCCCCCATGCGCGCTAGTGCAAGATTGGCCTCGGGGCGGCTGGCTTTTCGTAACCAACTGGCAGTTCTGTTTGAAGGACAGACAGACAGACTGACAGAGATCTGAGAGCCGGAGACTGCCCAGGGACCAACTTGCCCTCGTTGCACGTAACCTGGAACGCGATATTTCTTGAACTACTTTACTTTCGTTTTGGACGTTTGATGCCTGTTACTGACGGGTTTTGAAACGACTTGGGAGTATTTTTGTTCAACTCCATGTGCCAGGTGTGGATGGAGTCTTCTCATCTCTGAACTGTCGCTGCTTTATTTTTTTGTCGACAAAAGTTTTTGGAGACTTTGAAGTTCCAAGTCGCACCGAGCGGACCTGCTCCTAATACTCTTTTTAAACGACGGGAGCACTCTCACTCCAGCGAACAGCAAGCACTCAGCACTCAACAGCAGCCAGCAGCGCAAGAAGAACCGCAGCCTCCAACTAGAATAGTGGCCCGGGCCTCCCTCCTCCCCAGCTTGAGAACAACGAACGACACGGACCACGGCCACAGCAACCTGGAACCGCAGCAATCGCACTTTTGGCGTGCAAGTAGGTTGGACCGCAGCATTCCGTCCACTTTCCCTCCCTTCGCGACCGGAAACGCGAATCGCGCGACAATCGCCAGGGCACCTCGACAGCCCGCAGCTAAAGAGCACCACCCAAACCCGCACAGCGTCACCGGCCAACCATTTTGCAACTTAGAGACGGCCAGGACCATTCACGATAGTCCGCAACCCCAGCCGACTAGAGTACTGGACTTTACTTTGTCGACTATAGCATCATCCCCACGGGTATTTTTTCCCCCGCCCCCCCCTCCAAAAAAAAAAAAAAGAGCCAGCGGACCATGGCTTCGCCCGCCGTCGCCGCCCCTCAGGCGAACGGCGTCACGACATTGTCGGGGCCGCAATCCCCTGCGTCCGTCACCTCAACCAAGCGGAAACGCGACGTCGACGATGACAGCGGCCCAGAATTCAATGGCTCAGACGCCGACGGGTCAAAACCAACCGTCAATGGCCTGCACACGGTTCGCGATAGCAAAGTCCTCATCTCTGACTTTTTTACCACTCTACAAAGGTATGCATCTCCCAACCCCAAGCAATTTGTTACACATGTCCTTGTCCACCTCGTCGTCCATGATTTGCGATCATGAAATATGTCTCCCTTCTAGTCGGCCATTGAGTGCGGACTACTAATACTGCCATGTCTCTACAGTCTCGATATAGGCAGCCATGCTATTCTCAAGCGCCCTTTACCTGAGCCTCACTCCGACGATGACCCTTCGCCGCCAAAGAAACCAAAATCCGAACACGAAAGCGCGCAACCCAGCATCGCCGACAAGATCAGCCAGGATGCCTATAATACTGTGGACGAGCTGGTTTCCGACGTTGTCCGAGCAGCAAGGGCACAACTCGTCGAACTTGAATCTGTCAGCCCCGAGGGCGATGACAGCTTGACTGATGAGGCTATCGCGCAAACCGCAGCATTCCGGACCAGGGCGCTGGAGCTATACAGGCGGGAGATGGCATACCCCCAGGTCCCTCGACATGTGGCCCCCAAACCAGACTTGAAGGAAGCGATGAATGGAGGCATGGGCGGGCTTGTCTTGACTACTGTCGGCGCCGCGCCAACCGTTAGACCTCTGTTTACCAGCCTTCAACGAGCGACAGCTCCCGGTGGAGTTGTGAGGTCTCTTCCCGATGCATTGCTGCCGCACGGCGTGACGGCCACGCGTATTCTCCCCGAATTCACGGCAACAAGCGACAAGAACGCTCGTTCTTTGACCCTAGGAGAGCTATTCCCGTCGCCCCGAAATCTGCCCCCGCTGCAGCCTCCCAAGGCGCCCAAGAATATCACCAAGGGCAACGTCCTAACTTTCTATCACCCAGAGCTTACTGAGAAGTCCAGGTATCGGAGCGGTACATACTTTACACAGAACCTTTCTACAGGACATTGGCTAGATTACAGTAACGCAACACCGACCACCCACGCCAGGTCCAAGCAACGAGAGCGAGCCCAGAGTTTGGCGGGTCACCGACCGTCGTCGACTGAGCTCGAAATTTCGGAGATGGAGGCCATGTTTCGCGGCGCGTTTTCCAGTTTTGCCCCATGCAAAGACGACTCGGCGGCTATGGTCCCTTCTGGTCAGCTTGGGCGCATATGGTGGCAACGTGTCGGGCGGAGGAATTTCGAAAAGCTTGTCGATGTCGATGGCCCGGAAGACGGAAATGTCGACACGGCTATGACTGATACGGATGGGGACGTCGAGATTGACGAGGAGCTGGTCAAGTCCGCTATTGAGAAGTGGGATGACAACCTCGTTGATCCTAGCTTGGAGGAGCTTCTGGGTGGCAAGAAGTCCACTGAAGAAAAGGACATGGATGACATGCTCGAAGAGGTGTCGGATTTGATCGAGACTTTGGCATCCTATCAGCGTAACAGGAACCTCACGCTGCCTACCAGCCAGGATCGGTACTCGGCGGATCCTGTCAACGCAGATATGCTTCGCCACGGCAACCTATCTCACCAACCCAGCGAGGAAGAAATGATGACGTATCAGTCACTGAAAGCTCAGCTTTCCAGCATTATTCAGACCTTGCCGCCATATGCGGTAGCTCGACTCAATGCGGATAAGCTCGGGGAGCTCAATGTGAGCACAAAGATTGAGATTCGCACAGACGAATACAAGGGTGTTATGGAGGAGGATGAACAGGCTCGTCTCGCCAGGCAGGCTGCGGCGACAGCCGCAACCACGAACCAACGGCAGCAGCAGAGGGGTAGCGTTTCCGGGCCGGGCCAGTTCGCTCACCAGTATCCCGGTCAGTTCACACCTTCGGCCCGCCCGATCGCCAATGCCCAGCATTTCCCCCAGACCCCAGGCCGCCCTAACCCGCCCATGTACCAACAACGGCCACCCTCGGCGGTACCTATCCCCCAGGTGCATCACCAAAGTCAACAACGCGCGCCTCCTCCTCCAGCCTCGTACCGACCACCGAGCAACTACGGGTATGCGCCGCAGCTGGCTAAAGCGCCCGCCCCTTACGGACAACAACACGTACCTGGCGGCTATGCGCCGAGCCCACCTCAACCTCGCATGGCGCCGCACCCCGGCCCCGGCTACAACATGGCACCGGCCCCCCCTCCGGGTCAACGGTACCCACCTGGATATCCGGGGCCCCAGGGCTACCCACAACACCAACCGATGCACCCCCAGCATGTTCAACATCCTGGACCCCCGCAACATCCTTCTCCCCACATGCAACAGCATCCACAACAACCGGGCTATGCGCCGCCTTATACTAATGGTGCACCGATGCCCCGGGCCATTACTCCACAAGTCCCACCCCAGACGCCGCACCATTATGGCCCAACCCCGACCCCAACACCGCCGCCGCAGCAGCAGCACCAACAGCACCAACAGCACCAGCAGATGCAACCACGGGGACCTTATCCCCCCGGACAGGGTATGCCTCCTCAAAACATGCAACCGAACCCGAACATGCAGCGTCAGTATGGAGCCGGATCTCCTCCCATGATGCCGGCGCAGAATAACATGAACCGGACGCCCAGCCTGACTGGCTACGCGACCGTGATGCCCGAGGTGCAACAGCGCCAGGTCATGGAGCAGGCGCGGGCGAGGGCAGATGCGGAACAACGTGCAAGTGGACACATGGGCAAGGTTGCCCAAGGTGAGGTTGTCGGCCTCGCGGGTATCGGTCTCGGTGGTAACGTTGATGCCCACAAGATTGCTGCTGCTAAGGCCATGCAGATGGGCGGTCCCGGCGGTCCTCCCGGCGGTGGTCCTCAAGGGCAGGGTCAGGGGACTAACATGTCGCCCAGCCCGAAGCTTCCCATGCATGGAGGCCCGAGCCCTGTGAACGGTGTCACCCCTGTTCCTATCCCTGTTCCTTCACCTAGTCCGGCTGCGCAGCAGCAACCTGGTGGTATGCCGTCGCCTGCTATGGTTCAGCAACAGCAGCAGTCTCAGGTACAGACACAGCAACAGCAGCAGCAGATGATGATGATGCCTTCACCACAGCCGCAGCCGCAGCCACCCCAAAGCGGCGGACCTAGTCCAGCTCCTCCCGCACAGCAAGGTTTTAGACCCCCTTCTGCATAGGAGCAGATAAGGATGAATCATATGAGAGTGAGGAACGGATGGTGAAACTGTTGTTGGTTTGGTCGGTTGGTCGGTTGGTGGGTGGGTGTGAGACGCGTAGAGTGTGACGTGTAAGAATGAGTGAGGAAAGAACTAAATGAAGGAGGAAAAAGGGGGAAGAAGTTGGAGGCAAACGTCTAGATCACTAAAGCTTGTTTAGTACATTGATTACTTACGCACATAAAAGCGCCTAACGATTCTTCCGCGCTAGTTATTTGCTCTCTTGGTCTTGTTTTTACGCGAGTTGTGGTGAAAAAAATAAACGATAAAGCGCGGAGGAGTAGCATGGATGGATGTCTGAAGCGGAGAGACACAAAAGGGCTGGAAGCTGGAATAGCAGGGCAGGCAGGCAGGCAATGGCGGTATCAGACGAGGAAAGGGAGATGAGAAAAAGATTACTTGTGCTAAGGGAGGAGAAAGAAAATTATGAGACCAAACAGCATAATGAGAACGAAGTAATGGGATCTGTATTAGTTGAGGTGTCGGTGTCGGTGTCGGTGTTGGTGATGTACAATGAATATGACACCAAATTGCTGCTGCGTGGAGAAAGGGGTGAAGGGGGGATAGGTTGTTCTCTTTTTCTCCTACTAACTTGTCTAGAGCTGGGTGATACCCCCCCTTTTTCGTTCGGTTTTTTTTTTTTTCTTTTCCTTTTCCGCTTTTTCGTTCAACTTTAGATGGGCTCTTCTCGATTAGAAATGATCATATAGATAAGTTGAGTATGGTTTACTCGCTCGATGCTTTTACCTTGTTCGCCTTTGCTGGGGAAAGAAATCATTGTTGGTTGTATTCGTAAATCCAATATTATTCCAATCAATTTCTTTGGAAAGCTTTGACTTTCACATCTTGTTTATTTGTCTATCTATCTGGTTTATGTAGCAGCATATGAGTTGGGTATCATTTGGTGACCATCCATCTATCTTTCCTTCTATCCTCTTATGACCCATCACTCCTGTTTCCTTCCCATTTCTGATGATCCACATCAGGCATCTTCTGTCAATCTCACTTCGACGACCCCTCAGCCTTCTTCAATGCCTCCAACTCATCCCCAATCCTTTTGAGTTCCCTCAACACATCATCCTCATGCGTCTCAAACCTCTCCATCCACAACCTTCTCAACTCGAACACCACCTCAATCGCAATCAGTATGATAATAATCCACTCCAGCCGCGTACTATGCTTCTCGCTGCTCATCTTTTCGCTAATATCCAACACCTCCTGCGCCACCTTCACCACCTCCTGCGCATACGTCATCTTGTCGTTCAGCGTCTTGATCCTCACGCCCACATCCAAAGCCTTGCCGATCTTGCTGTAGTACGTTTCCAACTTTTCCTCGCTGTCCCAGAAGATGTCCGGCAACGCGTCCGTCAGGTCGTTGTAGTGGTTCAGCTGGCTGCGGAGGTTCAGCAGTTCGCCGGTTTTTTGGAGGATGAGATTCCTCGATAGGGGCGCTTTGAGACCTTGTGATAACCGGTCGGGGATGTGGCGCGTGCTTTCGAGGTAGCGCGTCAGGGAGGATTCGAGCACGGCGAGTTTCGTTGAGCGCGCTAGACCTGACGAAAAAGCGATTTTGGCTAGCGTCGTGTCCAGCTTGTCGACGGCTGAGACCTCGCGGAGCGTGCCGAGGACGACCACGTCGCCCTGGACCTTGGACTGTTCTTCGGACGGATCGGTGGTGAACTCGAGGTCTTCTTCTTCCTTGTTTTCGACGAAGGGGGTCTCGGCGGCGGGGATGAGCAGGCGCGTGGCCAGCGTGTCAACTACGTCTGCCGGAAGGGCCCAGGTGACGATGGTTCCCGAGGGAAAGACGAAGATGTCACCGTGGTTGGTGAGGCCGCGGGCGTGTACCACCTCGTGGATGTCGAAGCCTGTACAGTCGGGGTCGAGAGAGAAGTTGTGGGATGTCAAGAGGGATGCGACGGCGTCCATGTCGAAGGACTCGGCGACGCAGACGGCGGAAATGGTCGAGCGCCCGTCGGGCTCGATGGTGTGTTCGGGTATTGGGATAGGGGTTGATTTGGCGGGACTGCCCTTTTGGGCGACGATGGCGACGCGGTGGAGCGAGTTTTTGAGGGGGAGCTTGCGTTTTTGGGCGGTGGAGGATTTCTGTTGTTGGGATGTCGTGGCATCGTCAACGGCAGAAGAGGGCTGCTTCTGGGTGGTGGTTGTGGTGGTGGTGGAGGGAGACAAAGACTGTCGCGAAGGCTCAATGTTGCTGCCATTTTGTGCTAGGAGACCGTTAGAAATGAAGAAGGTACGTCGTCGTGGCTGGCTAAGCGATGTGGTGAGGTGGAAAGGTGGTTGTGGTCGAGTAGAAGTGCCGATGGCAGTGAGGCCAGCCAGTCCCACGACGCCGGAGATGGTCCGGACGGCGGCCGGTCGTTGAATCGGCACCATAGGTCTCATGATGACGGGCCCATTGAGTGTGTATCTGGCTAGTGTGGGGTAGGGTAGTGGTTGGTGACAGGTCGGTCGGCGATGGGAAGGCAAAGGCTGGACTTGGTGCACGGCCAGGAAGTGGGGGAAGAGGATGTCGATAGTGTCACGGTTTTATGTTGTGATGTTTACTTCGATCTGTGGTTACTAGGGGTTCGGCTCCTCGGATGAAAACTAAATTTTGGCAGGGGCGTGTTCTCAGACGCTACTACGTCACTTAAGCGATAACGAGCTTAGGGGTGTGCTGAGTGCATCCACTGGAGCTCCCCCAAACCATCCAATCCGTACTGCCCGTGTGTCATGTACTATCTGTAAACTTCATGCGACAGTGACACAGGTACCTTATGTACCACAGCATTTTCCTCCAACAGTCAACAACCCACGCGAAGCTCCAAGATCGCCAGCAAACCTAAGAGACCATCGACATACAGCCGCGCATAGTTCCCAAACCCACACACACACCATGGAGCCAGACATCCGAGTCGAGGACTACCTCGACGACAAGCTCCAGTCGACGACCGACTTCGACCATCTAGACACGTTGCTCAACAGCGTCGAACACCAGCGCAGCCAGCTCCAGTCGCAACTCGACGACGCCACCAAAGAGCTCCAAGAGGCCCGCCGCTCCTCCGGCGAACGCCAGGCTGCCCTTGCCGCCCAAATCGACCAGTTCCAAAAACTGCAGCAAAGCATCGACGTCCGCCTCAAGATCGTCGCAGCCTCCGACGCCCCTGATGAGGCCATTCGCCGTTTGGAGCAGCCTATGAAGCAGCTTCAAAAGGTCGACCTCGCCCATCGATATCTGCTCCTCCTCCAGCACGTCCAGGAGCTCCGCAATGCCGCCCGCGCCCATCTTCCGCTGAGCCCCAAGGCCGCGCTCAAGCCGTACACCGAACTGAAACAGCTGTCTTTGCGCCTGAGGGAACTCCAGGGCGCCGCCGATGGCGCTGCCGTCCATCTTGTCGTTCATGTCGAGTCTGTTACCGAGGCACTGTGGGACGAGATGAAGAAGACAATGTGGAGCGAGCTGGAGGCTGTTTTGAAGAAGCGCGGGTGGCCCAATGTCGACCCGGAGTCGGAAGTGGATGACGAATGGATTCAATGCTTCGAGAAGCTGGTCGACCTCCAGGTCCCCGAGGTCCTATACTCACCCACGCTGGTGACGCTTCTTCCCATGGACGTCATGGCGCAGATCTTTGTCAAGGAGTTCCGGTTCCACTTCCTGAGCGACAAGCCGACTAGCAACCCCCAGGGCATCAACGCACACTGCTTTCCTTGGTTCCTGTCCTTGCTCGATAAGTGGGAGGTCTTCTTCAGAGAAAACTTGGCTCCCGTCTTGGCGGCCAAGTTCTCCCAGACGGAGGTTTCGAACAAGATGGTTTACATGGATCCCGGGTGCGCATTCATCGCCTCGATGCTACCGGTTATGCGCGAGAAAGTCAATGTGACCATGGCAGAGGCCGTCAAGGATCCTGCTTTCCTGAGCAGTCTCCTCGGTCAGCTGATGACCTTTGACGATAACATCCGATCTGGGTACAGCTACGACGGAGGCGATCCCGAAAACGGGTGGGAGGGATTGACGGGTGAAGTCCTGAATACGCACTTTAGGACGTGGCTCGAGGCGGAGAAGAAGTTTGCTCTGGAAAGGTTCAACGGAATCATGACTTCTAGTGACGCTCGGAAAATTGACTACGACTTTGCGGTCGCTGGGAAAACAAAACCCACCTTCGCAGCTGTCCGTGTGGCTGATTTGCTGCGGTCGGTAACAACGCAGTATGAGAGGCTCAGGCGCTTCTCTCATAAGCTTCGCTTCCTGATTGATATTCAGCTGGCTATTTTGGACGACTATCACGATCATCTCAAGGGCACACTTGAAGCTTACCAAACCATGAATTCCACAGTGGGCAGAGCCTTTGTTGGGGTAACCAAAGAGCAACTGGCAGCTTTGGAGGGTACAGGGGCACTTGAGACGTTGTGTAAGGTGTATGGAAGCGCTGATCACATCATCAATGCGCTACATGACTGGAGCAACGAAGAGGTAAAAGATCCCCTTCTTGACCATTGTCAAGTAACCATGCTAACATTCACCAGTTCTTTGTAGCACTATGGGAGCAGCTCCAAGCAAGAGCCAAAGCCAACGAGGACCAAAGCAATCTTGCCGGTGGCATGAGCTATGATCATGTCAAGGACCGCATTTCTTCGGTAGTCGGTACCGAGGATGACAGCGGTGTTCTCTTCGATGAGACCATCGCAGCGTATACCATGAGGAGAAAACGTGCCCAGGAATTT
Source organism: Copromyces sp. CBS 386.78 (assembly GCA_030685235.1). Taxonomy (NCBI): domain Eukaryota; kingdom Fungi; phylum Ascomycota; class Sordariomycetes; order Sordariales; family Sordariaceae; genus Copromyces; species Copromyces sp. CBS 386.78. The sequence goes on from MU839081.1 coordinate 438,482, forward strand.
CTCACCCAGACGCTTATCCAAACCCAGAAGAAGGCATTCGCCGCCTATCTCAAACATCCTCAGTGGAGTACCATTTCCGATGAGCCTACCTCTGGCGAGGCATACTACCAACTGGCTCCCACTGCTGAGCTAGATGAGCCTCTCACAGTAAGTATCTACTTGACCCAAAGGTTATTATATCTACCTGCTAACAAAAACCCAGGTCCTCAAACGCGACCTCGACTTCCTCTCCCACGCCCTTGGCACCGCCGTCTTCCGACGCATCTGGCGCGAAGCCCTCGACGAGGTCAACAACATGCTCTGGTCCGACGTGCTCATGGCCAACAACTTTGCCGCATCCGGCGCCGCCCAGTTCAGGCGTGACGTCGATGCCATTTCCTCCGTTGTCGAGCGCTACATCCCTGACGGGTCCAGTGCTCTCGCGAGTATCAAGGAGGCGCTTCGCCTGTTGAACTTGCCTGTTGAGGCGCTGGAGGAGGATAGTGGTGAAACTACTATGACGCTCAAGAAGGCGGTGGATAGGGTCTTCACTGATAACACGGAGGCGAAGAAGGTGCTGGAGGAGTTGGATGTTGAGAGTCTGAGTCCGCCGCATGCTAGACAGATTTTGCAGAGGAGGGTGGAAAATGCTGGGTGAGGGGGGAAGGGAGATTGGTTGTGATACCCAGACTGTGGAAGCATTTTATTGCTACTTTTGAATTAACTACATCTTTAATATCGACAGCTCCCATCGTTGTCGATGCTGTTATCATGAAGAGCATGGCAGGAACAACTCGGTACAAGAATATCCCGGCTAAATCCGTACGGCGCTGAACAGCTGGAAGTCCGCCGCAGGGTCTGGACCCGTGTGATTCCCAAGCACGCCATCGACCGGGGCGCTTGCATTCGGCCCCACTCCGCCTTCGGGGCCCCGTATGCGGAGTAGCCTTGGTAAGCGGATGCTCCATTGTTAGGGCGGACGCTTAACACGGGGTACATGCATTGGCCGGGTGCCGAATATCGGCCCGGCCCGTACATATTTTCATGTTAAGGAGGGCATTGGCATCTTTGTCCATTGTGACTGTCTGTGTACGTGCAACAACACCAATTCGTCTCTTGTCTGGTCTCATCTTATTCTCAAGAAGAACACACAGACGTGTGAACCAAATTGTCGGGTCATCATCACCGTTTCAAGATTTTCAGTCGCTTATCTTCATTGATAAGATAAATAAACTACACTAGGACTCTCGTTTAGTCATAGACCGAGGTCTTCCCTCTTTTCTCTTTCAACCCCTCTTGCGTCTCTCATCTCTCACCATCAACTTACTTGGAGACGGTGGTCAACGAACAAAAAAACCTCAAAAGCAACCATCGGATTTCCTAGAGGAAATTAAAAAAAAAGAGACAAAAACAATGGCTGATTCCGCTGCCGATATCGAGGCCCACGATGGCAACAGCACCGGTCTCCAAACGGCCAAGGATCTCTTCTCCGGCGCTGTGGGTGGTATTGCCCAGGTGTTGATTGGTGAGTTTTACCCAAGATCTAGACACTGGCAGCTTACCCGGATATCAAACCTCCCAAGAAGAAGTCATGGCCCCAAAACCGTTGAACCGCAAACTAACAAAAGTCTCCTAGGCCAACCCTTCGACATAGTCAAAGTCCGCCTCCAAACCTCCACCCAATACTCCTCCGCCCTCACCGCCGCCGCCTCCATCTACAAGAACGAAGGCGCCCTGGCCTTCTACAAGGGCACCCTGACCCCTTTGATCGGAATCGGCGCCTGCGTCTCCATCCAATTCGGCGCCTTCCATTCCGCCCGCCGCTTCCTCGAGCAACGCCGTTCGGACGGTGACAAATCCTTCATCCCGGGTGTCTCCAGCTTGTCGTACGGCGAGTACTACGCCGCCGGCGCCTTTGCGGGCGTCGCCAATAGTGTCATCTCGGGCCCCATCGAGCACGTGCGCATCAGACTTCAGGCGCAACCGCACGGTGCCGCGCGGTTGTATTCCGGGCCGCTAGACTGTGTGAGGAAGCTTTCGAAGCAAGCCGGCGGCGTCCTCCCCGGTCTTTACAGAGGCGAAGTTGTCACCGTCCTGCGCGAGGCGCAAGCGTACGGGCTGTGGTTCCTCGCCTTTGAGTGGCTGATGAACGCGGACGCGGCTCGCAACAAGATCGACCGCAAGGAGATCCCCAGCTACAAGATTGCCTTGTACGGTGGACTGGCGGGCGAGGCGCTCTGGCTGGGCAGTTATCCGCTGGATGTGATCAAGAGCAAGATGCAGACTGATGGGTTTGGTGCCACTCAGAAATACAAGAACATGAGGGATTGCTTTGGGCAGACGTTTAGGGCTGAGGGACTGAGAGGGTTCTGGAAGGGCATTGGACCGACGCTGTTGAGGGCTATGCCCGTTAGTGCGGGGACGTTTGCGGTGGTGGAGATGACTATGAGGGCTATTAACTAGGAGGCATGTGTTGGCGTATAGGGAAGGGAAGGGAGGCAGAGGATAGGGGAAAATGGGGAAAAGGGCTCACTCCACTTGGGTCGCATGGGTGGGATGTTTGCAATGGTCATGATCAAGGACAGGAAAAAGGGACTTCCACGGATGGTTGGATAGGAAACGGGCTCTTCAACGAGCAGCATGTCGCAAAGTTACAGAACTTCCGGGGATACTTGGGTTTCAGAAGTATAAGAACCGTATACAAGGGCTAGAGTCATATTGCTTGGTTTCAATATAGGGACAAGGGGCCAATGGTAAATGATCAAAAAGATCTTGACTTGTAGAATTCCCATATTAGTATTTTCTTTCCCCACAAAAAGCCTACGAGCACATCCACCAGGTCCAAGGCTATCCCACCCCAACCCAACCACCACTTCACCCATTACAACCTCCGACTACTCCCCTTACTAGCTCTGCTCCCACCCGTATAAACACTTCCCATTCCCTTTTCCTTCCCAGTCTTAGAGCCACTAGTCCTAGAACCGCTAGTCTTCGCACCACTAGAACCACCAGTCAACTGCGCCTGCGCATCCAGCTGAATCGCCTCCTTCAACTTCTCTACCACCTCCGGCTGCGTATCAAACGCCGCCTCAAGAATCTCACCCAGCTCCCTCTCCAACTGAGTCAAGTTCTTCCCGCCCACCTTGGACGCCTTGACCTTCGCTTCGTTGAAAACGGCCGCCCACCTTCGTGTGAACGCGTAAATGCTTTGACGGAGCAATTCATCCAGCTGCTCTCCTGCGTCTTGTGATTCCGCCGGTGTGGCCATCGTCGTCGTCGAGCCCGAGCCCGAGCCGGTAATACTACCAGCTGCGCGCGACAGCAGGGATGAGCCGGGGATATAAGAACTAAAAGTGGACACGGAGCTGGAGACCAGTCCGAAGAGGTTTCCTGCGGTTGGGAGGCTCTCCCAGATCTGGCCGAGGTGTTGGATGCTGCTGCCTAGGGCGCCCGTCGCACCCTGGCCGCCGGTGCCGTTGCGCACGTCTCCGATCTCGAGGGTGAGAAGCTCGTTCTTGAGTATGAGCAGGTTCTTGATCATGAAGAGGTCCGGATCGGTACCGCCGTTTTTGGCCAAGGCTTTGATGCGTACTTCGGCGCGCTGGAGGGCGGCGATGGTTTCGCGGACGAGTTTGAAGATTACTGGGCTGTTGCGTTGCTGAAAGGGAGGAAGGGTCCCGTGTTAGCTAGGTGATTATAGGGTTGAAAGTAGGAAGGGAGGGAGGAAGGATGAACTCACACATCGCTCTTTAGGCATGGACTGATCGAACAAAACAAGCAGCTCGATTGCTCGCTCAACCACCGGGAAAGCCGCTGATGATCCACCCTCAGCGGCGGCACTGGTTGCTCCAAGTTTCAGAGCCTCTGGTGGAATGACGGCTTTAGTAATAGATTTGGTAATTTCCGCGTCGATTAAGCCATCGGTAAATGTCCAGAGATGTTCGCCCAACAGCCTGGACGTAAGCTCCCTGCAGTGCGCAACAAACGGAGTCTCGTCCTCATCGTAGTCCACGAGCAGGTATTCGTTCGTGACCCAACCGACCAGATTGCAGATGGTTTGCAAATCACATGTCTGCAGCTTTGATTGAAGGTTGGTGGCAATGGGCGCAATGTTGGTGCCCGTTACGAGTGACCGCTGATGCGAGTTGAGGGCAGCGAACGCTGACTTGGGGTTGGAAGAATATGGTGCTTCTATAAAGAAGATTTTGCGGAAAAGCGTGGCCTCGCTGAATGAGCGTTCAAAGCACTGCTTGACATAGTTCCTTGCCGCTGTGTCTATCGACGATTCTTTGCACTCGAGATGGAATGTCGCAAGATCATGCTGGGTCAAAGGCTTGAGGTCGCGGTCTCTCACGGCGAAATAGGCGTGGAAGAGGTTGTTGGCTGTGTTGGCAAAGATATCCACGTTTGGCCCAGTCCTGGGTTGGCCGTTTTGGTCATATGCCCCCAATATCACCCGCTGAATGTTGGGAATAAGCGAGTACGAGTTCATCAGGATCTCCTCAAATCGACCGTAAGCCAAGGCATGTCGTGCGGATTCTGAGTGGGTGTTGGTAATTTGACGAGCAAGTTCCCCAGACACCTGATCCAGGCGGTTGTTGAACCCAACCTCTAGAAGATGTAGGGCCTTGGTTAGTAGCGCCTGGTATCTAGCTTGGTATGTATCAGCGTCCCGATATTGGGGATGCTGGATCATGAACTCAATGCAAGAGTCCAGGTTGGCCAGGATATCACCAAACGCGTCGTCGTCCACAAGACGGCCTGCACCCAGGGCATTGAGGCGTCGGCTGACATTGTCGAGATAGGCGTAGTAATGCAGATCGGTTCCAACCTCGTCGGCGAGCGTTTGAAGACGCTTCTGTTCCTCCAGCAAGTCGTCGCACTGTGCCTTGAAGGATGTCGTCTGCTCCTCCACGGCTCGGAAAGACTGGCACAAGGTCTCGAGGGTTTTGAGCGCGCTGTTGGCGTCGTCGATCAGGGTTCCCAGATGTCGTTCCGTCAAGGCGAGTTGGTCGTGATACAGCAGATATTCTTGCTGGCTAGCCTGTAGCAGCTCCTGGCTTAGAGCCTCGTCATATGTGTCTTCCTCCACAGGTAATGTAGACGCTGCGCTCGCGGGAATCATCAAGGCGTCCCAGAGGTTGTGATTGCTGCGCCGCCCCTTAGCCTTCTTCGTCTTCTTCTTGGGTTCTCCATGACTGCCCGCGAGATGCGCAGTCGCAATGTCGTAGAAGTCCGAATACGATTTCGCCCTGCGAAGAACGGTGGCCTCGGGTGGCGCGTTGACGTCTTCCTGGTCTTCGAAAAGTGCTGGGAGGGGTTCTTCGGGGATGTTGTTGTCGGTCGTCTCCTATCGAGTGGTGATGGTTGGGTTAGCGACTGCTGGCTGCTGGCGGGGGAGTTTGGGACAACGGGAAAGTCGAATCGGAAGACAAACCTCTGGTTGTTGCAGCAGAGTGTTGGCTCGACGATGGCGTGTCTTTACGCCCGATGGTCTGCTCTGCGGCACCTCTTGAAAGCTGTACCAGTGCTCGTCGTACATTTTGGAGAAATTGGGTTATTGGACAAACCGTCCAGTGGTGATAGCTTCAATTCTCAAGGTCCAGCGCGTGTTGATTCCCCCCTGTTCCCCTATCCCGTCATTTCAGGTACGTACCTCCCACTGCAACACTGCAGTGAGCTGTCCACTTTTGGAGACAGCGATGGAGACATGGACAGTGAGTCCCCGGGGTTCTTGCACTGTACCCTAACTCGTCGGAGCGTGCACAGACCACATCCCTCAAGCTTGAAGAAGCTCCAAAGCTTGGCCCCCCCTCCAACGGGAGCTAATTGTTAGTGCTGGGGGCAGCTGTCGATCCGAGCTGAAGCTTACCAGCAATACCAGGACCTCCTCACGGCTCACGCTCCGCAAAGCTCATAATAGCGATCCAAACCCGGGGTTGACTCTCTTCATTTCCAGTTGGGTGACCTCACCATTTCATCTTACGTCTCATCGTAAAAGTTTGTGCTTTGGTGTTGAGCCTTTCAAATCACTGCCTCTCTTACCAGTAGCTACGTATAGCATCCTATCTCAACCAACAAGGTTGTCAAAGCATGAAGAGTTGATCCGTTCTGATAGAGAACAAGCCGCCCTAAAAACGGACCCCTGGCACTTGAGTGTCAAGTACGTACGGTACGGTATAAATTCCAAGTGGATGCCGCCATCATCACTTCTTCAACTAGTCTAACTTGAACTATTCAGGTGTCAACCACCATGGCGTCTCCTCTGATGCTTGCCAGGACCGCCCTCCGACCCCACGCCCGGCGTATGACAAATTCGACACAATGGGTACGGAGTGTCAGCAGAAGATTCAGGCCTGAGCCGGAGCCTCAACCGGCAAAGTCAAAACTCGGCCTCCGCATCCTTACCGGCGGTGCCCTTGTGGGCGGCGTTGTTGCCGGTGCCGCCCTGGTCGCTTACCCTATGCTCACGGCCGAGACCAAGAATGGGAAGCCCGTCGGACCGGAGAAGGCTGAGCTGGTCTTTGAGAAGCCCCGGAAACGGACCGTCTCCGCCGAGGAGAGCCGCGACCAGATGAGCCCCCAGCACGTCCAGGTCAAGCAGAGCTGGGAACATCCCGGTGTTTACGCATGGGGTTCTAATGCCGGTAAGGTCGTTGCCCCGGACTCCAACGAGTCTGTCATCAAGACGCCCAGGCGCATTTCCTACTTTGATGACCAGATCCTGCGCGATCTCAAGCTAGACTGCAACTTTGGCGCTGCCATCGATGAGAAGGGAAACCTCGTCCAGTGGGGTGTCGCCTTCGACAAGGAGCACTATACCCCGACTGTCACCTTGAAGGGCAAGGACCTTGTCAAGCTGGCCGTCTCTCGCGACCGTATCATTGGTCTTTCCTCCAACGGAGAGGTCTACTCTGTCCCAGTGGCCGCCGCCGACCAAAGATCCGGTCAGAAAGAGGGTGCCGCCTCCTCTTCCTCCCTCTGGTCCAGCCAGTCTCCCGTGAACTTCCGTTCCCTCAAGCCCAAGAGCCTGGGATGGGGTGAAAAGATTGTTGATGTCCGCAGCGGCCTGGAGCACTGCCTGATGCTCACCTCCAAGGGCCGTGTCTTCTCCGCCGCCTCCAGCTCCGAGGACTTTCCCTCCAAGGGTCAACTTGGCATCCCCGGCCTGACATGGACCAACCGGCCGGCGGGACCTTACGACCAGCCTCACGAAGTGACCGGCCTAAGCGGCTCCAAGATCAAGGAGATCGCCACCGGCGACTTCCACTCGCTTGCCCTCGACACCGAGGGCCGCATCTTCACCTTCGGCGACAACTCCTTTGGCCAGCTCGGCTTCCAGAACGACACCGAACACCCTTACGTCGACTCGCCCCGCCCCTTGCCCATCAACCAGCTCTACCACGGCACCAGCCTGCGGCCCAAGGTAACCTCCATCGCCGCTGGCGGCCTCAACAGCTTCTTCACCGTCGACGCGCGCGCCTTCCAAGGCCAGATCGGCTCTGGCCAAAGCCAGGTCGTGCCCGCCAAGGACCTCGGCCGCATCAACGTCGAGACCTGGGCCTGCGGCGAGGGCATCCACGGCAGCCTAGGAACTGGCAAGTGGACGCACGTGTCCGTTGCGCCGACCAAGGTCAAGGCTTTGTCCAACTTGTTCGAGTTCGACGAGGCCACCAACGCCGTCGTGCCCATCCGTCTTTCGCGGCTGTCAGTCGGCACCACGCACGCCTGCGCCGTCATGGATAACGTCACCCGCGTTAACACCACCAATTCAAATTCGGAGACGGACACCAACTTTGGCGCGGACGTGCTGTGGTGGGGTGGAAACGAGTATTACCAGCTAGGCACGGGAAAGAGGAATAACGTTAACATGCCGACGTACATTGCGCCGCTGGATACGCCTGCTCATGGACATGGACATGAGAATAGGCTTGTGAAGAGGGAGGGAGAGACGAATCGCTTCCAGCTGACGCCGAGGAAGACGGTTAGGTTGGAGGGCGGGAAGGGAAGGAGCGTCAGTGTTGAGCAGAGGGCGGAGTGCGGACGGCTGGTTAGTGCTGTTTACTCTGCTGCTTGAGTAGAGGCAAGTAAAAGAGGGTTGGTGAGCGTATGATAGGTACGGGTCGATTGGGCAGTAGTTTGACAAGGTGTTGGTCGTGGTACAAAATGTAGATGTACTGATATATGTTCAAAAATGAGTTGATGTCATGGGCTTAGGATGGCAGTCAAGACGATGATGAGTGCATCACTATCTTTCTAGAATGATTGTATTATGTAATCACACTTGCTATGCAATTTTCTATGGGCATTATAGAAAGTGCGAGTAATCCCGAAGTGTCCTCAGAAACTGCTTGTGTTTTCTCCTGCAGAGAGGTCTAGGTCTATTCGCTCAATCGAGCTTGCATCCTGTTGTACGAAAACCCGATCTGCAAACATCGAAACAAAGTCTGATGTCTATGACCGGTGAGAGTATAAAAGTATTTATATCCTCCTACTTCTGCATGTCTCATTTGACGCAATCAACTCGCACCAACAGTTTGACCAAGAAAGAAAGTTGCTGCTATCCAACTCAACGTGTACCTATTTGATGGTATCATCACAAGGTCTCACGAGGTGAAGAGGGGATCTGCCGTGGTCATATGAGAGCCAGCCGACAGACGCAGCCTATCATTAACAACACTTTATGAGATGTCGTGGATGTGGCATCCTGCTGCAACCCGGGGAGCCAGGTACAGCATCCTGCGTAGCCGCGGCATTTCACGTGGGCATTGCAGGATTTGGGCCAGGCAGTTGCTGTCTTGCTGACCATGCCTGCTTATGATGATGGTGTCGTGGGGGAAATGCGGGAACCAGGGTTCGTATTTAGATGGGGCTTGTGAGGATCTGTAGGCGAACGTGAAAAGACCATTGTGCCTTGCATTCACGGTGTCAGTCTCTACCTTTTGTTGATTTTATATATATGTTGTAAAAGTTGTAAAGTTGTAAAAACTTTGACCTTGAGTAGCGTACGCGCATCGAGGTGTGCGGCTATGAAATTTACGCTCTTTATAGGATTCGATAAGGTTAATTTAATAATGGTTTTTTTTTCTTTATATTTTCAATACGCGAAGAGTTATATTAAATCCCTTATTTTCGTATTTTTCTAATATCGTTTTTGCAATTACTAATATAGTATTTGTAAGGCTCTACTTTTAACGATATCTAAAAAGAAGGAAAAAGGAGTCAAAATTGAATAATGAGTAATTCTTCGCGTATTGAAGATATAAAGAAAAAAAGATTATTATTAAATTAGCCTTATCGAATACTATAAGGAGTATAAATTTTACAACTGCGTACCTTAATGCGCGTACGCTATTTAAAGTTAAAGTTTTTACAATTTTACAATTTTTGTAACATATGTGTCTGGCGGCATCAAATGCAAAAGTGGAGACTGACACCGTGAATGCAAGGTACAGCAGTTGTCTAGGGGGTCATCCCTGCCTACCCTGCAGTTGGTATCCAACCCTCTGGGCAGGGCGGTACAGCTCGCAGGCGGCAGGGGCAGCCCAGCTCTCCGAAGCAATTGCGGAGTAGGGTGCCACTGTTAAGCTCGGCGCATGCCAGGGTCTCTCTACTAACATCAGATGCCATCGGACAAGACTAGCAACAGAGTTACAACGCTTCCACAGATTGGTCAAGTCACTCGCTGCAACCGCCCCAAACATACATACCTTGGTAACAAACCTCGTCCACGTTTCCCTCGAACTAAACAATTTCATTGTCACTCGGTCGCCCGAAGAAACAAAGGCGACATCTTTGGGCGCGCCACCTGCTTTGGCAAGATCGGCATTGTTCGCATTGAATTCTGCCAGTCCATCTGGCTTGCTTCTTGCACCTTCTTGTTTGTACTTGTTATGCTCCCTTGATCATTGCGGCGCAAATCGACCGATACAACTACCTACCGCCCTCCTCGACCTTTCCTCCTCTCCCGCCCACCAACGACCCGACCTCAAAGATCGCCGTTGGACAGCCTTGTCTTTGCAACAAACAAGAGCCATTCACTGTTAATCCCAGCCGCTTTCATTGGTCACCCTCCGTTCGACTTAATACGGCAGCCTTCCAACTCATCGTCGTGCCATCCCATCCACCGACAGCCCACAGCCTACCGAATTCCACCTTCGCTTTCCCCCTCCAAGCACCACAGTGGACCCGACCTTGCGTGGCAGAGTCCCCGAGGCCGCCTGTGCCTTCGTCAGAAGCCTCCCACTTGCTAGACTTGGTCACCACAGTAGCCTCTGGCACCGTCGTCCGATTTGCGCATCGAATTACACCGTTCCTCCTCGCCGACGTCATATTTGTAGCGTCCCCACCATGGACCACTTTCCGCGACTACGCCCGCATCGGCGCAAAAGAGACATCACCGCCCCCAGCTTGATCACCACACCTACCACTACGGCCAAGTCAGCAGATAGTACTTCTGAGAAGGCCGAGTCTCCAGCTTCAGCTGAACTACATACTCTTACCGCCGCTCCTTTGCCACGCCCAGTCTATAAGCTCAGTCCTTTTCGAGTATTCTCCCGTTCTTCGAAGAGAGCCCGCGAGGCCTCTCCCGGTTCGCACAAACAAACACCGACTGCCGCCGCCGTTATGGCCTCCAACGGTACCGCAGACCATCCTGCTTCGCCGGCCGAGAGCAAGACGTCGTTAGGGCAACAAGTCAAGAATGATGGCCGGCCCAAGATGCCCTCTTTCCTGGAACTGACCGACTCTGGTAAGTACGCTGGCTCGCCTCTGCCGCTCTCCCCCTCTCTCCAAGACATACATACTAACAGGCCATGTTCATGTTTCACAGAAATCGAAAACAAGTTCCAAGAGATCATCTGGCTCGAGCGCAAGCGTATCCTGGAAGCGACGATGAACCCCTCTCGAGATTTCCGCTGGGCCCGCGTAATGGGACCGCACCTTCGGCACCTCGACAGATACGGCAACATTCAGCCCTGGCACAACAACCGAATCAAGCTTCAGGTTCCTGAGGGCAAGACCGACTACATCAATGCCTCGCCCATTGTCCTGAACCCGACGGTTCTCACAACGGCCGATGGCGATGCGAGCAACACACAAGAGCCGGATCGCTACATTGCTATGCAGGGCCCCAAACGGTGTACAACCGACCATGTGTGGCGCATGGCGGTTGAGCAGCTCGAGAGCCCTGGCGTGATCGTCATGTTGACCGAGACTCACGAGGGCGACTACGAGAAATGCTATCAGTACTTTCCCCGAACACCAGAGGATCCTCCGCTGGAAATCAACGAGCGGGACGAGTTCGGCGATGGCTTCCGCGCCACAGTTCGGTGCGCAGGGATCGAGGACACACCGGCCGGCGATGCGATCGAGCTTCGCAAGATGGTGATCCGTGTGCATAAGCTGAAAGCCAGGAAGAGCATGGACAGCAAGAATAACGGATCCCAAAGCAACAGGCAGACCCCCGAGCCGGAAAGCGCAGCCACCGAGGAACCCAAAATCACGTCGCCTCTGACTCAGATGGCAAAGGAGACGGAAGCAAACCTCACAATCAGCGGAGCGGGAGAGACGGTGGGCCGAAACTCTGGAGAGAAGGATGTCGAAGAGCGCATTGTGTGGCACTTCCTCTACAAGAAATGGCCCGACTTCGGCGTCCCGGACCTCGCCCATCTCGACAGCTTCTTCATACTCATGGGCTTATCTCGGGAGAAGAATGCCGGTCCGCACAACCCTCGTATCGTACACTGCAGCGCGGGCGTCGGCCGCAGCGGTACTTTCATAGCACTAGAGCACCTCATGCGGGAGCTAGACGCGGGAGTGTTGGAGAACTGGGACGAGCGGTGCCCCGCTGGCGCTGGCGATTCCTCCTCGTCTACGCCTTCTGCAAGGACGTCGCAGGACGAAATCATGTCGCCCACCAGCAGCACAAAGGGCGGAGAGGACAATGACCTGATTTTCCAGGTGGTCAACCAGCTCCGAGAGCAGCGGAAGACCATGGTGCAGGCCGATAGCCAGTACTTGTTTATTTACCAGGTCATGCGCAAGCTGTGGCTGGATAAGTACGGAGGCGACGACGGTGGTGACTCGAGCTCGGGAGAGAGGGCAGCAAAGAGGCTGGAGGTTGATCCTGGTGATCCCTTCTACGTGAACGGGTACTCGAAGAAGTAGGGTGGTTCGTTGAGTCTTCCCGTTTCGCATTCGCGGACTATGCCCTCCTCGTCCCCAGGCTCTCGTGTCTGGGGTTACGGCCGGTTTGGTTAGCTGGTTATCTCTCTCTTGTTGGTCAAAGGCTAGGGGCGGGTACTCATTGGCCACCGTCAAGAGGCTATTAAATGAACAGCGACTAATTATGTGCCTGGTTGGGAAGAAATGATAGAGCACGAGACGGCACAAGGGGGGATAAAGGGCAAGAAAGGAAAGCCAAAGGGGGGACTGGAGAAGAGCATGGATAAGGGGCAGAGATACCAGTTACTAATCATCTCCTTGTGGACACAAAAACCCGTCTAAGATACCCCGTTGCATTTTCATAATATCATTGCATGGCATTGCTGTTACTTTTGTCCATATCAGGATTCCACTGTCCTACTTGTGCACTTAGTTGCCTGCCTGGTGGTAGAAAAGTCATCCAACTCAGTTAACTAGCTTGCGCGTCACTCGTCTGAGTTGGTGATACGGGCTTCCTGACGAAGTGACGTTTTGTGTAGGATGAGTAGGACAAGTATTCTACTTGGGCAGGTAGGTTCAAGACAAAATTAGTATACAGGTAGGTAGAAAAGCAAAAAGGATATCAAAAAATTGAAAATAGAAAACGGACGTGTAATCAGCACCGGCTTCAAACCGGTAACTTCTCACTGGCTTATCTATCTACTGTGTACGGGAGAGCGGACGGATCCTGTATATTTTTTTTTTCTTCTGTTTTTCTGTTTCCTGATGTCAAGGTGCGTGGCCCCGCGTTACTTGGAATAGGTGCCTTTGCCTAGATTACAGTTCTACGTAGGCACACTGAAGCACAAAAAACGTGCCCCGCAGGCTTTGGGGTGGGAATAGGGGATGCTGGTCCCGGATGTGGACGGCATGGTGGTATGGAAGGGAGCCGAATCAGCCGACGGTGGAGGGGGTGGAAGGAAGATGGAGGGGATGGAGGGGATGGAGAAGTAAACGGTCGAGGAAGAAGAAAAGAGAAAAGGAGGGTAAGGTAAGTAAGACCACGGCTCGATGATCCATCGGTTCCATGGTTGTTCCATGGGAATGAAGGTGATATCATAACCTGCCAGTCACCCTCCTCCTACTATGCGGTTATATAATACAAGACTGGTTTGTTTGTTAGCGTGATACCCAGAAGCAGGGGTGTAAGTAGTCAGTGTACTCAAATACGAGCTGTCTAATTAGCTCAATAGGGCGAAATAGTCCGTACATTTATTTAGTTATACTCGAATCTAAATAATGCGATTAGGGTAAAAAACGCTACTATATACCTTACTATAACTACGGGAGTGCAAAACTCCCTTTTAAGCTAGATTATAGGGTATTATAGCGATTACCCGTACCCAGAAGCCTACTAACCGTACCTAACCGTACTAAAATAATCGTAATTTAAATGCTCCTAATAGAGTGCAATCTCTAAATAGCCTTATTTAAATGCCCAACCGAGCGGATTAACCAAATTAGCTAAATTAACTAAAATTAATCGTTCGATTTTACGAATTAAAGAAGTTAATTTCTATTTTAAATAATAAAATTCTCACTCACTTATATATATACCCTTCTATATACTATATATTTTACAATTATTTACTTCGCTTACTATTATTTACCCGTTTTATCCCTATTTTTTATTATTTTATCACTTTATCCAACTAACCAATTTATACCGATAAATCCCTACTTATATAATAATTTATAAATTCCTTTAGTTCGTCCTTAATCGGTTAATTAGCGCTAATTAAATATAGTAAATCTAATCCTACTCTTTTAATAAGTATAATCCTTACTCTAGCGATAACTTTAATTCTAATACTTCCTCCTCCCTCCCTTTTAACAACAACGACGACGATAACGATAACGATAGTAACGATAATTATATTAGTCCCTTTATTATATAATTTCGTTAGGAGGTAGCCTGGGAGATTGTATTAGATCGCTTTAATAATTCGCCTTACTTTTAAAATTAGCGCAACTATTGTATTTTAACGGCAATTAAAGCTACTATTTTACTCTATAATATTGTCGATTTAATAGTTGAATCTAATAAGGAGAATAATCCTCCTTATTAACTAATAGTAGCTTTTTGTCGCCTAAGCCTTTGTCTTCGCTTTCTAATTATACTTAATAAATAATACTTTCCCTATTATACAAATTATATATTAATAATAATTTAACTACCTTAATTTATTAGACTAATTTTCTAATCGCTTTTACTATTTACGGCGTAATTATTAGGCCTTCGTACAACCGAATTAAATCGTCTTTATCTACCCCTAATTTCGAAAGTCCTACCCCGCCCTAACTTTATTATCTCTTAGCTCGCGCCTCTCTTAATAATATTACTAATTTTTCCTTCTCCTAATATTATATTAATCTAGCTTAGAAATCGGCGCCCACAATATACGAAGAGCGGATTATAATTAAAACGCTACATTCCCATATAGACTTATCGATCGTACAAATTGCCTATATATTAAACTTTATTACTAGGCAAATATTATATACTATTATCGTAAATATTAAACCCGGGTTCCTTCTCTATAGCCGCCCCCCTATTATACCGCTAAAGATTTATAAGTAAGTAAAAGCTTTTTTATAAACTCTATATAAATCGAAACGGTTTCTACTATAGTTTAAAGTCCGTAAAGCTCTCCCTATTTTAGAATTGTATAGTATTCGTACAATTTAAAGCGCTATATAACTAGCGGGCGTAAAATAAATCCTTTAATTAATTAAATAGCCTTTAAGCCCTAAAAACCGCCAAATTCGCCTACAATTTACTTTAAATTAAATAATAATAATATTTATTTAATAGGAGAATTAAATATAGTCTAACGAGATTTAAGTTAATAACTTTAATTCTAAGCGTAAATGTATTACTATATTTAATAGAGAAGACCCTAATAAAATAGCCTAAATTCGCTAGAAAATTAACGGCTAAATATTTTAGGAATACTTTACTAGTAGTATTAAAGGGCCCTACTTAATATAGGATAAGAAATAGGGTAAAATTAATTCTACTATTTATTAAGAATATATTATACCGTTACTTTATACCTTTTAATTCGTAGACTATAATTAGATAATTTAATAGGATAATATACCCGCTTATTCCTCTCGTACAACGAAAATAGTACTTAACGAACTATTTCTAATAGATAAATAAGTTAAATAACTAATTTACTCGCCTAATTTCAACCTTATTAAATATATATAATTCTAAATAAAACGCTAGATTAAACGTATTTACTTAATTAGACCGATTGGGAATGCCCTTAAAGAGGCTATCGAAGAGGTATAGATCGCTTGCCTAAAATTTTATATAAAGAAACTCGTATATTCGATGCCCAAGCGGTTATACGCTATTATCGCTATAAATAATAGATATATTAGATATTAATCTGTAATATTTTAAACCCTGTTTTTTACGCCTGTTTTACCCTATTTCTAATATCGATTAATATATAATAGTGTTTACAGTATGTTAGTTTTAATTAGATTTGACTTGAAATCAATAGATTCTATTAGCTTTACACCCTTGTTTTCGCCCCCTGCTTGTACCGCGGGAACAAACATACCAGGGCTGGATTGTATGCTTGCGGTTATATGCAGATTGCAGATTGTACCTGCTTCCTATTCAGACGGGCGGCCGGCACCAAGATGTGAGGTAAACCGGTAGGTTCCGGATCGGATCAGTCAGTTCCCGTTCCTGGTTGTCGTAGTCATCGTCATCGTCAGAGTGGAAGGGCTGATATGATACCACACCCCGGATCCAGATCCGAGAAAATGATAAATCTGGTTGTTGGTTCTATATAAATGTGGCAACCAACCAGTATATTTGAGTCCATGTATGGGCGTACATATGAGTATCACTGGAACACCAGACGCGCAATCTCCCACTCCTACTCAAACGGGTCATAGCATAAAACTTTGGGAATGGGAACCGGAACTAAGACATCTTTTCCCGTGTATGATTAGAGAAAATAGTAATAATGACAAGAATTTGTGTGTGTGGAAGGTGAAACGGCAAACGGGTTACCACCTTCCAGCCTGAACTTGAAAACCGGACATCGGACCGTAGCCCGTGGCTAAAGTGTTCTATGTAGACCAACGTGGTTCAAGCCTTGGTTTTGATCGGTCGGTCGGTCGGTCAAGTGCCAGTGTCTGGGTAGTAGGACCAAACGTGATTTTCTCAGTCCAGAGGGGTACCACACTCGGGTTATACCATACCTAGTTCACCGGGGTATACGAGAGACGTGGATTGAACAAGACACAAAAATTGTCTCGGAAGAGGGCTGTTATCTAATTTCGTTTTCTTCTCTTCTCTCCCATGGGAAAACCTGAAACTTGCATGTTCCATTTCCAACGTCTGACAGTGACAGTTCGTTGAGTCGTTGACAGCCGCAGACTCAGACCAATATCCGAAATAATGCATTCGTTCTTTCTCAAAGAGGGAGAGGCTTGATCAACCGAAAGTGAATTTGAGTTCGTGGTGTAAAGATGTGAAGTCGAGTGGAAGTCAGGGTTATGGACAGCTTCATCATGAAATATGCAAAAGACCCTTGTGAGTTTCAGGGGTCAAGTATCATTCAAAAGGGTCTAGAACTTGTGGAGTCTTTCTCTCTTTTTAACAACAAAGAAGGATCCAAAACACCACATTACTTCCGCTTTCAACACCCACCTTCCCAGTAATGCCGTAGACGGATGGAAATTCGGTTTCCATGTGCGTTGGGAGTCACGGTTCTTTTCCCCATCGCATAAAGTGACCCTGACTAGTGCTTTGACACCCTGGATGAATGAGAGAACAACCGAATGGACATGTCAGCCCGGGGCCCCAACCCTGTTCAGCCGCGTGTCTGCCATGTGGCGTGGATGTGCTGAAAACGGGCAACAGGCAACGGGGCGGGTTTTGGCAGCCGAATGGAGTCCCGTCTGAACGATCCACTCACGTTCTGTCATTTGCTGAGTGTAGTGTAAATCCCGTCCGCTTCGATGGTTTGAGACTTGAGAGAGAGAGCCGGCTGGGCGAGAGCTGCATTCTGTGCTTGTTGTAGCCCAGTTCCTAGCTGTTTGGCGAGATGAAAAGAGACGAGCTGGTGTGCTGGATGGGGCATGATAGGCGACGCGGAGTGCCGATTCGGTTATCACTTGGTTGTCTCTGACACTATGGGGTGGTATGGGACGACGAGAACCACCCTAGTACTTTCGGGTAAGGGTTTTAAAGAGAAAAGATGAAAGGTTCGTTTGGAAGGAAATGCAGTGAAACTGTTGGGAGCTTGTGTTTGTACCGTGGATGCCGTGGTCCATGGCGCCTTCTCAGACAACAGTGGACAAGTCTCACCATGTAACACTTCCAATTACCGAACTCAACAAGCGGTCATGTCAGTTGGCTTTTGCTTTTGCGCTAAAGGACAACGGCGAGGAAGAAGAAAAATAAATAGATAAATAAAAATTTGTGGATGAAGATTATTCCAGCAAGAAATGCCTCGGGCCGCAAAAGGGTGTTTGGCACTGCCAAGACTGTCCGGGGCAAAGTTGGAGCATTCGAGCCTGCGAACAAGGGCCTCCGGAAATGAGCGATAGACGCTGGTGAGGATCATGATCATGATGTTGCCGAGTTGCTTTTTGACAGCAACTCTTTTTTGCTCTTCATCCAAGGGTTTCGAACCACGCACTATTTTGAAAGACAAGTGGCCTTGGTGTTTTGATGGGAGCAGCGGTTGTGATTAAGTGTTAACGCAGTTGATATATGACGGTTGCTATTTCGGTTGGTGAACAATGCATGATTGATTGGGTCCGGGGTTCGGAAAATGCAAAGGCCCTACAAGTTGCACATACATAGAAAAGCAACCTCGAGGGCGGTGAAGGAGCAAAAGATCCGGACGAGTGGTTGGACGGTTGGAGACGAACGATGGATGCCAAAGCGACCACCGGGACGAAAGCTACCTTGGATTGCGGTGGTGATGGTTTGTGGGTAACACACGTCGCAAGACTCGCCTGTTGCGGAGTATTGTTCGTAAATATGGATACCTTACTTTTGGACCGGCGCCAAACAGCATGTGAAATTGTAGTGTACGTGGGTACATATGTTGTGGTTAGAGGATGTCGAGGTGTAAGTGTATGCATACGGTTCGGTAATATTTAGTGCGTACATGTACATCGATGATGTCTAGTCTACACTACTGTGTACAGTATATACATACCCAAGGTGCATTTCGCTTGCCGTTGTTTCAAAGTCGAAAGCAACCTGGAGCCATGTATCTGTTCATCAACCCAGTGTAACTTGATGTAGCGACTCCCACCTCACGGGCTAGAGGCAGTTCGGCAGCATTTCGAATACTTGAAGTTTTGAACAACAAAAAGTTGCAACGAATGGCAGATATAAGTTGTAACAGGGGAGGAACTGCCAAGACTGCCCCACCATTGCATCGGAGCGGGTCTTTGGCGTGTGGATCCCTAAATGTAAGGTATGATCCTGACCAATGCCATCAGCAGCATTGGGGGCTGTCTGCCTGGAAACGCTGCGACGGCACACGAACAACAGTCATCCCAAGCAGCAGAACAAGTCCCCAGTGGCTCGAGCTTCTTAATTCCAGGGGACATGATCCATCACCATTCACCATCGGCATCTCATCGGTCTTCTTACACTACAAAGCGATTTAAATGGGGCAACCTCCCGCCGACGCATGCCCTGATGTCGGGCCCCTTGTCGGATGGCCCGGGACTCCGAATCTGGCAAAACTGCCCAGGCAGGTAGGTAAGGTATGTACTGTGGCCAAGTAAAACCAGACTAACACTGCTAATATCCACTCCCGGCCTTCTGGAAGCTTTCTTTAAAAGACCAACAGGTACTGCGATCAGCCCTGCCTTCGAAAAAGAGCTTGTTAGACGTTCGAGGCTCCCGCTCACTGCCGCTCACTGCCTCTCACTGCTACTCAAGCACTCTCACTGCCCCATTCAGCAACATACTCCAGGTCCTCCGATCTTCTCGTCATTTTATATGGAACCGGAACTCGACTAAACAGGGCAGGACATGGTACACCCGTCTCCATCTGGTCCACTGCCTCTGTTCCGATCCCCGGATCAATCGCCCATATCCCCTTTTCTTCACCCAAACATATATACACATCTCCAGTTCATCCCATCCTCTCACCTAAAGCTTAATCCCGTATCCCGTCCCGTCCCGCTATCCTCGAGGTAGTTAGTCGGCAACAACAGGCCAACAATCACCAACACACACTCGGGCTGCGGCGCTAGCCACTTTGCCAACCGAGACTAAAGTCCACCCGGAGATTGTGAAGCCCAAGAGCTAAAGAGCCAGACACTCAACACCAGCCGCCAACGCCGCCGAAAGAGAGGGTCTTCGGCCTTTGCCTCCCAACTCTTGGCCGATTCACCATCCAAACGGTCTGGACTAGAAGAATACCACTTTTCCCACACACAACACGGCACGCATCAACGGCAATGGCACGTGGGGCTTTCGCAGCTCGCGAGTCCTTATTCTAAGGTTAACCACGCCCTCGATTCAAGCAGCAAACCTACTTTCCCGGCTAATGCGAGACATCAACCTTATAGTGACTTTCTTTCTTTTCACTGCGCCATCGCCTCATTACTAGACGTCCTGGACTAGTCTGCTTCTGGATCTCCTCGGCGTGCACCAACGCACCTCGATTTACACCACCACCCTATCAACTCCTTCAATATCCATTCGCACGACTTGCGGCGCAGCTCGCCACGGGTTCAGGTTGTGTGTGCGACCGGAAATCACAGAGATACCCCTGGCTTGAGGGCTGGCTCCCCCACGCACGATTCCCCTCCGGGTCGCTCGTCCCTCTTCGGGTTCCCCTACTGAGCGGTTGTGCAGCTCGGACAGTCAAAGGTCACTGAGAAAAGACGTTTGTTTGACTCGATATTCAACTCGAGTGTAAGAGTCAGTCCGGATTTGTGAGACTGGCTTATATCAAACGACCTGGACATCAAACAGAAAGCATCACGGGGTTGTTTAGGGGCCATACGGGACCATAGCCGGTGCCTTACTTGGACACCAGATAAGATAGCCCAGACACCATGACGTCGATTGTAAGTTGAGCTTTGTTACAGATTCCCCCGACCGCAAGTCCCCAAATCTCCAAAAATCCTTAACCCCCGGCCCCCTTTGTTACGAGTGAGTGGCATGTTCAGCCTGATGGTTGTTTCAACCCGTCCAAGCACCTCTAGCTTCACAACCCAACCACTAGCCCAATCTTGATATCCTATCACGACACTACACATTCAATTCATACCCTCACCCTCATCCACACCTTCAACACCATCCAAGTACCTACCTTCCCTTACTGCTCACCGCCTTGCCCCGTTGCTCACCCTCCTTGTTTCTTTTTTGTTACTATTCTGTCCTATCCCGTCTCTTCCTGATCCTGCTCACTTCGCCGGGATTGTCTTGTGTTCCCCCACGTTGCTGAACCGACAGGCTGGCGCGCTTGCAATTCGAGGTCGCAACGATTTGTACTTCCTTCCTCTTATGCTTGCCTGGTCTCATCTAAGCAAGTGTGGCCGGGCATGTGGATTGGCATCCTTCACGGCTAGTTGAGCTGCCGTAGAGGTAGTACTGGAAGTTGAGCAAGTCAGAAAGTAGGTGTCCAGGCCGGGTGTACAAGTACACGATGATGCTTGCCGTTTCATCCTGAATTTCGCGGCGTAGAAAACGCTTCTTTTATCTCTCTTTCTCCTAGCGAGGAAATCCCCTTCCGGCCATTTTTACACAAGACCGGAACACTCCCATGCCAATCACCCCCATCCATCCCTTGATAATCCCTAGGGACGACACCACCTTTACCATCACTCCTTTAACCACTACCATGTTTCTACCACACGCCCACTGTCCTCTCCTCTATCGCTCATGATTATACACGCGCATTAGCTCTTCGTCACTTGCAAGACAATGTTGCCTTGATACTGTTTGGGTCAATGGATCTCGAGTCTGAGACTTGGACCGCGAGTCCTTTGTTCGATCTCGTTGATATCGACAGGATGCTAACACAAACCCCTCGTCTTCAGCTATGTCTGGCGCATTATTGCGACCTTCACGGGCCTACCCCCTTGATGGTCACCGAGGGACTCCCTGTTCCATGCAGCACATGTTATGAGGAGGGCCTGCAACACGACCATAGCCATGTTACCGACCGGCCGGCTCCGAGTGCCACCGCAGCTAATGCCTCGGCCCATGCCGTGGCCGCTGCTGCCGAAGCGCTGCGCCGAATGGACCTCGGCGGCGGTGGTGCTATGAGGAGCTCTTCCGCGCCTGTCTCTGAGGAGCACGCCCAGGAATATCGCGCCTCCCTTCGACGAGTCTCTCAGACTGTTGGCACTTGCTCGGCTGTTGAGACTCCTCCAGAAAGCCCGCAGATCCCATCCGGGCCTCCAACATCACTACAGGAAAAGCGACGCAGCGACTCGGGATTTCGCAAGACATATGATGACTACGTCACTCGCCGCGCCGGCCCGTGCGATAATTGCGCCTTGACGCTACCCAAACGACAAGAGAGCAGCAAGGACGCAAATCCGGAACCAAAACCGGAGCAGGGACCTACATTACGGACACGTGCTCCCTTTGCCCGTGTGTTCTCTGGGGGAATGGGCGAACCATCACCGCCAACTTCGCAAACGTCGTCGTCGATCCCATCCGAGGATGAGTCGACAACTAAGTCCCGTCCCTCACATCGTCGTACTGGGACCACCGCCTCCTTGGCATCACGCTCTAGCAGCAGCTCCGCCCAAGGGGTAACAGCACACACGCATTATCTTGACTACACCTCAACGCACGAGCCCGTTGCCGCAAGTTCGTTTTCCATCGTTCGCGCATCCTGCCTGCGGACGCTCTCTTTAGAAACTCTTCCTCGCCCGCCAGCAACAGGCTATCCTTCCTCAGGCGCCAACCCGGCGATTACGCCGAGCGCCTCACCCAGCACCCCGGCTTTCGTCACAACGCACAGCGTCGGCGCCGCAGCATCCGGCGGGCCAATATTCTTCGGCGACCCTTCCGCCGGCTACACCACAGCCTACATATTCCGCATCCCCGATGTTCATGCCCGAGGCCACAAGCGCGTGTACGCTTTCCTAGCCCTCAGCACCCACCGCGAGCGTCTCGCCATGAAGACTTTCGGCTTCGTCGCCGCCGCCTTCCGTGACATGGCAACCTGGATACAGACACTAGCCGAGCAAGAAGCCGAAAGGTCTCTGCAGGAGTCGTCGGCAAATAGCCCCGTCATGCCCGGAGGCGGCCCCGGCTATGGAGGCCTGCACTCGGAACCAGCAGCGCCCGCCAGCCACATTCCCACGGCCGGCGGGCCTGGCGGCGGTAGCAGCTTCCTCATGGGCGGCGGCGGTCTGTCACGGAGGATGGGCAGCGGATTTTCTGCTTCCGGCGTCGCGCTGAAGCAGCGAGGCTTGGCTGAACTGGTTGGGCTTCCGGACTTCTTTATTGAGCTTCATGCTAGGTTCGTGAAGCTCTTGCTTGAGCTGCGCGTCGTTTTGGGGTCATAGTGAGCCTCAGGAAGACGTTTACGGATAACAATCACACCAAACCACTTGGACGAAACGATAGTTGCCACGCATCATGTACATATATCCATCCATCCACCCATCCACAAGGCCTGGCTCGATTGTCATCAACCTACAATCGAAACAAAACCACCACTACTACAACTACTACTATAACCGAAGGCGGTTGTGTGTAACAATAGCTTGACTTACAGGTCAATGAAACAGAGACCCCCACCAGCAAAACAGCACTTCGATGACAGACAGCAAAAAAGCAGTTTCAAAGTGTTACATGGGAGACATTAAGTAATGGGTAATGAATTAATGACCTGGTAGAACGCGCGCGAAAGGTTGAGCGCGCTGCGCGCACGACGGGCAGGTGAGGAAGCTGGCCGAGGAAGTGTTGTACGAGAAAGAGGAGAAAGGGAGCGAGAGTACTACAAGTATGTGTGGAAAGCGTGCGTGCAAGGGCGAAGCTACACTACGCTTCCGCCCTATAACATTGTTTCTTTTTGGCTGACGGGATTCGGCAACAACCTCAACATACATAGACGGATTGATCGACGGACGGACGGAGACTTACAACAGGGTTAGGATTGCTAAGGGATCGGAAAGAGGAAAAAGACAACAACATGAAATAAATTGAGCAAAGCAAACTGGATGGAAAGAAAGATGCCTCCTCTCCTTCGTCATCATCGCTACAACAGACAGCCTTATTTTCCTCTCCTCCTTTCTTTTCCCTTTGGACTCTTTCTTTGTTTCTTCTTTGTTTCTTTTTTTCTTCTTTTTTTTCCCTTTTTTCTTTTTCGTTCCTCGAGGATGTATTATTTCTTGTATCGACTACCGGGTGTGTATCGCGAAGTGTAGTGTCAGCGTGTAAGGAGATAAGGAGGGGGTCGGATTGTACGACCACAAACAAGTACGAACCTACGTACGTACATTCTACGTGTAGTGAGTGGATGGAGGATATACCCCCAACAGCATAGATCATTTTAACATTGTTTCATTTTCCAACTTTACCAAAGTCCCTGTGCTGGTGACAAAAGTGAACGATACTGCCTACGTACGTACTGACTTCTGTGTTTCCATGCTCGTGACTTGATAAGCTGATTCTATTTGATGTCATGGCCGTAGCATATGAAATATCTCATTGTAAGGATGGACAAGAGCAAGAGCGAGAGCACCAACCATGCTTGGAATTAAACAGGATCAGCCTTGGAGACACCCGCCACTTTGTATGGCTTCGACTGATAAGACGGGCAAATCGGTACTGGGTAACAACTCATGCTTAACGATAACGGAAGAAAAGCCAAAGAAAGACACAAGGCGCTCGTACGTGGAAGTGGATGGAAGCCAGGGCATCTGTTGTTTTTGATTTCGGTACTACTACATATTCGGTTGAAGCAACTTCAGACCGGCACGCTCATGAATAAATGGTGATGCCGTTCCAGATATATTCGCTAGTGTACAAATTTGCTCCGCTTCTATGAACGTCTTTCTTTCGTACCTTCCCCTCCCTTAACCGCTGATTTGGGGCACAAATTCTATTCCCCAAACGCGAGCGGCAAGCATAGCACCACCCACCCAGTAGCAATCTCTCCACCCGTTCCCTCCTCGATCCCCGCTAAGCAGCCCATGGCGCCGATAGCTTATTTGTAGAAATCAAACTTGTTCTCGTCACTCGTGCTCTTCACCTGGCTGCTATAGGCATCCTCCAAATCAGCCTGGATGATGTTGTACCTGTTCTTCCGTACCGCACGCAAACCAGCCTCCTGCATGATTGCGGCAATGACGGCACCGCTGAGGGGATCGTTACGGGTGATCAGGCTGTCGAGATCGACCTCGGGGGCCAAGCTCATCTTGCTAGCAATGGTGGTGAAGATGAGACGGCGCTCCCGGCGATCGCGCAGGTTGGGGAACTCGATCTTGCGATCGAGACGACCGGGACGCAGCAGGGCGGGATCGAGGGTATCGGCACGGTTGGTGGCCATGATGACCTTGACGTTGGCGGTCTGGTCGAAACCGTCCATCTGGTTGAGAAGTTCGAGCAGAATTCTCTGCACCTCACGATCGGCACCGGTCTGGGCATCGAAACGCTTCGTGGCAATAGCATCGATTTCGTCAATGAAGATGATGGCGGGCGCGTTCTCACGAGCCATACGGAAGACGTCGCGCACCATGCGAGGACCCTCACCGAGATACTTTTGTACGAACTCGGAGCCGACGACACGGATGAAGTTTGCTGTCGTCGAGTTTGCGACCGCCTTGACCAACATTGTCTTGCCGGTACCGGGAGGACCGTATAGAAGGACACCGCGCGGGGGGTCGATACCAATCTGTTTGTAAAGGTCGAAGTGTGTTAGGGGCAGCTCGACGGCTTCCCGAATTTCCTGCTTCTGCATATCCAAACCTCCAACATCGGCATATGTAACGTCGGGCTTCTCGTCGACACCGAGCATAGCAATGGAAGAGTCAGCCTCGGGAGGCAAAATATCGACGACGGCATTAGAGTGGCGGTGGAGAGCTACGGAGGAAGACGGCTTCAGGAGCTCGCGGTCGAGAGTCGAGAGGATGCGGACGACGTAGTTGGAACCGGTACTGGACTGAACAATACCCGTGCTGAGGAAGGGTTAGTCCCGGCCATTTTCGAAGAAGAAGGGGGGCATTGGGCGGGCATACTTCTGATCGATAGCTTCCATAAACTGTCCAATCACCAAGGGAACACTCTGGATCCTCTTGATTTCCTCCTGGGCGCGAACAAGCTCGCGCTTCAAGCTCCTGGCGAAAACCGCATTGTCAGCCCCTCCTCACCAAGCTCTCAGCCGTTTAGAGCTTCTGTGGCCATACCTCTGCTCATCCTTGATGTATTCCTCCTGCAGCTTGATGTATTCAAGCTGCCTCTGAAGCTTCTTCAAAGTGATGTAGTCATCACCGCCTTCTGTTGACACGCCCTCGAAGGTCTCGATGTTGGGGATTGCCGAAGGGGCGGACTTCTTTTGCGTCTGGGTCAGACTGGCCGGGGTCTCGACAAGGACGTCGCCCATGTTGCCGGATGTGTTCTTGTGATGGTATTAAATGGCTAGATCGATATGCTCCGTGTGTTGCGTCGCGAGCGCCTGATTGCGCAGTTGTGATTAACGTGGGTTTGGGGATTCGGTCGGGTGGTGTTGTTCTGTTGTCGTCGCCGAGGTTCGCCTTGTGGCGCGCGTGGTTGTCGGTGCTAGCAGTCGCTGATGCAGTGGTCGCTGTTGCTAACAGGCAAGCTGGGCTGGCTGTGGCTCGTCATTCATCTGGAGCCTGGCTGCCAAACGCACAGTGATTGGCTGTATGGCACCTTTCTGGCAGTTGTAGTGGGCTACTGTG
Source organism: Copromyces sp. CBS 386.78 (assembly GCA_030685235.1). Taxonomy (NCBI): domain Eukaryota; kingdom Fungi; phylum Ascomycota; class Sordariomycetes; order Sordariales; family Sordariaceae; genus Copromyces; species Copromyces sp. CBS 386.78. The sequence goes on from MU839081.1 coordinate 464,564, forward strand.
CAGCAGCAGACGGTGCGTCTCTATTACAGATAATTTATAAGATTACGCTAATCACCACTCACAAACAGTTCTTTTCTTGTAGCAGGAAGTCGCACCAGACTGGAGGACGTCCCAGCTGCAAGTGGGGCTGTTGAACAGTGTCAAGGGATCGGTGCAAGACTGGACTGAAGCGGGTGCCTTGTCGGTGGCTCCACCCCCAATGCAAGTCTATCTACTTGGTATGATGGGTAAGTTTAAATAAGTGGGGTAGGTATAAAACCATAGACGTCCGTGCCAAAAGATACCTGACAGGGGTGTTTTTACTTTCGCTCGTAACCACAGTACCCACCTCCACTTGGGTGCCACCCATCGCAGTTGAGCGACTCCAGCCTTCAACCCCACATCCACACGGGGTACCCTGGGTTACGAAGTGTCACCTTTGACGGCCAGCCCGGGTTGTCGTCCGTCGTCCTCCCTCGTAGCTCGGTGCCGTCGGTCTTTATAAGCATTGGCTGCTCATTGCTGAAATGTCTCGCATTCTGTTATCGCAATGCCCGACGACGTGGTGTAAGTGAGATTGTGGGATATGACAGATGTTTTGGGGGCAGTTGCGACAGAGTGGTCCCGCGGAGTCGTCGCAGCATCACTTCCATTCTCTTTACGGCCTGGCTCTTTCGCGTATAAAGTCAACCCTGTTCTTTCCATCTCTTCAACCACAGCGACTGGATAACTACCTATGATACCTAGGTCATGTCCCATACCAGATAAGGGATCAAGCTGTCATTCCGAAGACGGCCGATACAAGACTTCTCCACTGCTTGGATCGAATGATGCGGCCATGATATGCTGTTGCGGTCACCATACCACCCTGCATCCCCGTGTTAACTAACACATCCTTGCCTGGCCGGGGCCCGTCTGAACGAATTACGGCCATTGAAGCGGTGCTGAAGAGGGATTGCGGGACGCGCATATGATGTGAGAAGACAGAGAGGGGTATATGTTTGGAATTGCGACAGTTCGGAATTCAAAGTGCTGGCTCAGCTATATGCGTCTTGTCTGAATGGTGTGCTGTCTGGAGGACTGGGTTGAACATGTTTAACCGTGGAGACTAGAGTCTTGAGGGCTCCCCGTCATCCGGCGTGCCTCGGTGTGAAGCTACGATAACAACCAAAAGATCCAAGGTTTGATGTATAAAGATGTACAAGATAAAGGTAGATTTAGGGCAGTGGAGTGTACTATGACTGCAAGTCCATCCCCAGATCGATCCCATACCCCTACGCAGGAGACAGAGTCCCCTTCCAGCTTCCGGTGCAATCCCGTGCGTCCTGAATTTGGGGGAGCCGGGGTGACGGACCAGAAAACGGCCAACAACCTATCCCCATCCCCATCCTCAGTCACCACCCACTTTCGGATCGCCTTATTAGTCACTGTACGCCTCCGCCTCCTCCGATCCTGCCGTTACCTCCTGCTTTCCGTTCTTTGTTTGCTGGAATCCATCTTCATTCATCCAACATAACCCGACCGCCTTCAAGTTGTGTGTATAAGCGCCTGTCGCCGTTTTTCCCGTCTCGTTACAGTGTTGTCGAATTACGACGTCTTTGAATTGATGATTCCACTATCCCGGTGCACCTGCGCCTTCAGCACTTTGGTTGGCGACAACGGCATCCATTTATAGACTTCCTTGCCAATTACCATACGTTACCTGAGGTTGCTTCTCCCCGCCAGCTCCCACTCGTCAGGCTCGCTTTGTGCAACTGTCGGCCAACATCACCCAACTCCAACCGTTTAAAACCTCCAAATCACCCAAATCATCATCTCTGGTCGGCTCACCTTCTTCCGTCAACCGTCCGCCATGGCCTCTTCAATCCCCATCCCCGCACCGCCACCATCCGCCGTGGATATCGAACGTCGTCAGCTGAGTCAGTCGGATAACGCTGGTGGGAGCTCGTCACCGGGGTCGTCATATTCCACCTCACCCGAACCATCGCACCCTTCTTCATCAGCTACCTCGTCGACGACGAAAAAGACACTGCTGCACGCTCGCCGTCCCAGCCTTTTGAGTAAGTGAACTTTTTCCCGAACCACCATGCACTAGAAAGTATACTGGCGGCATCGACTCATGCAGTCATGCATATGCATCACGAACGTTACTAACACCAGCTTCTAGGTCCGGCCATCTCCAAGCAGGAATGCACCACGATCAATATCGCTGAAGATAGGGATGGGCCGCCGGAGTTGGTAAGTTCCCTTCCTTTCTTGTCCACATGATTAACATTCCGCCCTGTTCCAAGTAAACAGAAAGCTAACCTTCTTCCCAACCAACAGATCTCTTACCTCTCCTCAAGCCAAGGTTTCGCATGGAACCCCGAGATCTTCCTACCATCCTATGTCGAATACGACTACATTCCCCTCGAGAACAGGAGGGATCCGATCCATGAGATCATCCTAACGGACGAAGAGATCAAGAAGATCCTGCCGCAGTAAACACAAAAAAAAAGGAAGAAAAAAAAAGGCACACGACGGCACACACGACGGCACGCAACAAGCAACCATCCTCAAACACATTGTATTCAGTCATCCTGTTACAAGCGTCACTCTTAGACCTGTCTCTTCTCACGAGATATCGGCTCCACTTTCACACGGATTACGGCGTTTATGGCATGTTTCCTTTATGTATTTCGGTTCTAGGTGTTTTGGCGCCTACCTAATGATTCCTACCTACTCGATAGTTCATTGGAATCATGGACGCTTCAACATACGGTGGTTGACACTGCCGAGGGCATATCCCAAGCACATCAGAAGATCAAGGCTTCTGCGTGGTCGGTTCGGGATACGCACTTCGAGTACGGTGTTACCGAGTAAGAGAGGATATGGGTCGAGTTCAGTTTTGTCAATTTGGGTTGGGAGGCGCGGCGGCCGGAGGAGGGACTAATTCATCACGGGTTATGTCAGGTTTGGTATTCGGGTCAGGTTTCGGGCGTATCACTGGGTTCAATCATCTATGTCAAGCACTACCTTCAGACCTTTTCATCCATCGGAGTCTTAGGCCATACTTTGACTCTTATTCTTATAGGGTATCACCCCTCAAGTATCATTTTTCTTTCTCTCTCTCCTTGTAAATAGGCCCTCAGTCGTCAAGGCACTTCTTTCACGGTGAACAACATTTTGGACGAGATAACGAAAAGAGAAAAGAGGCACTGTGTATGCTTGATGGTGGTGGAACACACGGCTGGAAGCCTGGGTGTACAAAAATGTCTGTTGCAAATCTTTCGCATACTTGCATAGAATGCCTTGGATGTTGTTCTGTTACACATGGCCATGGGACTCTCTTCCTGGGATTCGTGATGTCGGTTAGCTGTGTTACCGGGGCCAAATGGATGTAGAGAGCAGATCATGATTCTTGTAAACCAAGGTCAGTAAGGTCTATTGTTTAGCATGTACAAGAACGTTCTTCATGTTGTTGTTACATACGCAGGGTCTACGGCGAGCAACTCAATCACCATAAGTACAAGCAGGAACACATCGATCTCCCGCATGGGCGGCAAAATGTAGGCACAAGGCAGCAACCACTTCGGTCAGGCGAAGTCGGCCAAAGTTTGTCCAGAACGTCCGGCCCAGAAAGTGCAGTTGCATACAAGTAAAGTGTCGGATGTTTCGAAGAGTGCTGGCGTACCTACCTAAGTAGACAGCACCTTGTTGGCCAGCAGTCTGATCATTGAATGCCGGGCACTCAGGGCACTTAAACACCAGCCCCAGGCCAAGCCAAGCCCCGCCATTTCGGCAATCAAAGGGCCCACTAAGCGTTTGGTGCCAAGTGGGACCGACACCACAAATGCACCAATTCGGGTTAGTGCCTGCCGATATTATGGGACCCACATATCCAGGCGTCTTATCGATAAGATCAAGGAGACCTGCGCCAGCGGGAAGAGGGCCCGAGCGGACGCGGGTTGCGGGCGCGGTCCCATGTGCGGGCGCGGACAGCTCGAAGCGAGTTGGGTTGCATGGAGCTTTGAACTTGACGTTGTCAATGGTCAACAAAGTAAACAAATCACTTCAAGGACGCTTCACAACCCAAGCTCATCATCACCACCACAACAAACCATATTCGACAGATTCACAATCGGACTCTACGACCCACACGGAAAACGAATGACGACCGAGAAATAAACACTGCTTCCAAAAGAAAACATTCCCACCTCAATTCGCGACGCATCACCAACAACACAACCGCCGACTACGTTCCCGCCCGAACCCTCGCTTGCTCTTACTGCTTGCTCGCTCTTACTGCCCGCCCGCCCTCTCGCAGCGCTGCGCTCGCAACAATGGAGATGGAATCTGCCGTCCACCGTCGAATCGAGCTTCAATCACCCGAAGACTTCACCTACCTGATCGACAACGTGCGCCGCGCCGCAGCCGATAGCATTAACGCCGCGTTTCCGCCTGTTGATCCGAGTGACGGTAGAAATGGAGGGGATGAGAATGAAGAGGAGGATGAGTTGAGGGTGAGGATTGAAGGGTTGGTCAATGATGTATGTGTTTTTTGGCACTTTTTCCTGCTATCCGTTCCCTTCTAGCAGTGTAACTAACAACAACCCAAAAAAAACAGTACATAACAAAAACCTTCACCCTAGTAGCCCTCAACATCTCGATAAACGGTCTTCCCGTCAACGATCCTTCCGAATTTTTGTCCCTTTCCTCCCCACTCAACTCTCCCTCCGCCACAACCAACGGCACATCAAAAAAGCCCGCCGCCAAAAAGTCGAAATCAAAGGTCCAGAAAAAGACGAGAAAACAAAAACCACAAGAAGAATACGAACCCTTCGACACCCGCAAACGCACCCGCCTCGAATCCCTCGCTCGCGAAGAAGAAGACCTCCTGCGTTCCATCGCCCTCTTAAAACGACGGGTTCCCTCATCCGCCGCCGCCTCCTTCGCTGACTCCTTTGCTCGACAATCCGCCACCGACAAGGAAGCGTTGGAGAAGGCAAAACAAAAAGTGATTGAAGAGGGGGTGCTTGCTGGTAGGAAAGCTTTGGAGGGGTTGTTGCCTCTTGCTACAGATGAGCATGCTGGAGGGGATAAGGGGGCGCAGCAGGGAGGAGGAGGGGGTGGGAATAACAACAGTCAAATGGAAAGACAGGAAGGGATAGAGGATGGGTTTGGAAAAGCGGTTGAGGCGCTTAGAAGACTCAAAAGCCAGATGCCGGCTACGGTGGCGAGGATGGAGAGGGCGAGGGTTGCGGGGGGGTATGTGGTTGCTGGGGTAACTGGTGGTGCTGCGCCTGGAGAGGGGAGGTAGAAAATGTTGTTGGTGTGGTTGGTTGTTGTTGGTTGCCGGCGACAGTTGTTGGTGCTCCGGGAAGAAAGTGATGGGCTTGTTGGAGCGCCCATATCGAAGTTGTTGGTTGGAAGTGCGTTGTTGGTCCGGAGAGCGTTGTTGTTTGCTTTTGAGTGCTAAAGAATATTTTGAGCGTGTTTAGCTGTCGGAGAAATCTGGGGCGTATGGCCAAGGTCATGGTTATGGGCGCGGAAATTCAAAAGCACATGTGTTTACGTCGGGAATGCTTCAGATATTTAGCGGACTCGTATTATATTTTCATCTATGATTTCATCCCTCGATCCCCAGGCAACGGCTTTGACGGCCAGAAACAAGTAATCTATTGTATATCCGTGTGTATACCAAAGAGACCACCTCGGAGCAAAAGATGCGAGGACTCTACATACGCTAATGTAAAATCACCACAGAGTGCTTAAGTTCAACCCGGAATTCACGTTTTCCGATCTTCGCACTTGTAAATACCCTGCAAACACAACCAAACAACTCCTTCCCATCGCGGCCACTAAGCTAGCCCGACCGAATGTCTGACTCCATTACAACTGAATACTCTTTTCATAGCGTATATAGGCCCATGATATTTCATGTGTAGCGAAACCGCGTTATAGCCTCCCCCTCATAGGCAGAAAGGACGCCATCTCTTAGGGGGACTACTCGGTGACGCTTTGTTGTCCTTCGAACCGTCTTCCTGACTACTGGAAGCCGTCAAACCTCCTCCACTTTGCACCTCTTATGCGGCAGCGGGAGCAGGGGCGGCAGCCTCAGTAGCAACGACGGCAGGCTCGGCGGCAGGGGCAGCCTCGGTAGTCGCAGGAGCGGCAGCGGCGGCGGCGGGAGCAGCAGCAACGGCAGGAGCATCAGAGTTCTTCTCCCACTTGGCGGGACGAGCCCACTGCTCCTCGCGCCAGGGGCCCATATCGCTCATGTGGCAGCCGCCGGCGCACTGGCAGGTACCGCCGAACTCCTTGGGGAGGTTCTCGGCAGGCACCTGGGCGAGGAGCTCCTTGCTGTAGCCGCCGCCCAGGACGTGGATCTTGGTGACGGTGACGGGGTCGAGCCAGGCCTTGATGACGTTCCAGACAGTGCTGAAGCCCCAGGGCGCGTTGATGAGGTAGAGCTTGCCGAGACGCTCGGGGTAGTAGTTCTGCGACAGGGTCGACGCCTGCTTGACGTAGCCGAAGACCTGGGGGGCCTTGGTGAGACCGACGCCCTTCAGGTCCATGATGGTGCAGCACGTCTCGAGGAGGACACCGGCCTTGCGCGAGCAGGCGGGCAGGCGCGGGTCGGCGAGACGCTCGTACTCGACGGCCAGGTTGGTCAGCATGCGCTCGGCTGTTGTGATCTTGTACATGGCAGTCAAGTCGATCTTGCCAAGCTGCTCGATGTAGACGGGGCGGCCATCCTGGTTGGGAACGTCATGTTAGCTTCGTTTTTCTTCTGACGTAGTTGGTGCCCCTAAAAAGCAGACCCGGAGAAGAACTTGGTAGCCGTACCTTATCGGTCTTGTGGTAGAATTGGGGGTAGTACTTGGAAACCTCCTCCTTTTCGGGGTACTCCCACTCGGGGACGGTCTCGTCAAGCTTGGTGTCTGCCCTCCACTTCTCGCACTCGACGAACCTGGAGTTTTGAATGGTCAGCGTTTTGTGGTTCGAACTCGGCGGTACGGTACGGGGCAAATTCTTTCGCGCTTACATTTGCTTGGCGAGGTTGACATCGAACTTGCGAGCACGGAGGAAACGGAGCTATCGCGGAGTATGGTCAGCACCTGTCTTGTCTATCCTACTATCCTCCTCCTCCTCCTCCTTCTTCTTCTTCTTCTCCGTCTCTCCCGCCGGAATCAAGGGTTCATAATGCATACCAGCGTGAGGGTGTCGAGGCGCTTGGTGTAGCCCTCGGACTCGAGCATCAGACGAAGCTGGCTGACCTGGGCCTGCTGCTGGGGAGTCAAGTGGCCGGGGTGGCCCTCCTGGGCGACGGGCGCGGTGGTAGGGAAGTCATAGTCGTCGTACTTGGGATCGAGCTCCATGTTGGCGGTTGTGGTGGTTGTAGAGGTAGTGGAGATTGGGGGATAAAGCGGGGTGGTTGTGGTTGAGTGTTAGAGAAGCTGAAGCGGGAGACGATGTATGGTGTAGAGACGACAAAATGATGTGCACAATCTTGGAGAGTATAGAGTAGCGTTATAGGAGTAGGCAACGCAGTCGTGGCAAAAAGGGTTGGTCCAAAGGGGAAAGGGTACGCCTCAGTCTGTACCTAGTTCAAGGCAGGCAAGGGGAATGGGGATCGTTTAATTGGGGGTTCCGTTGCAGGCGAAGGGCCGGGGCCCCTGAGATTCCGACTGCCCCTGGACGCTTGGGACGTTGGCACGGGCGGGGCGGTTGGGGCCCCATCCGCTGCTGTCTGTCCTGCAGTTGTTGGTGTGCGGGGGCCCGGTCTCCTACCGCTCGCCTGCCGCCGTCCCAGGCTCAAAGACGGGACTCGGAGTCCCGCCTCCCAAGAACGAATCCCGTCGTCATGGCGGTCAAGGACAAGGCCCGAATATCTACTTCGTCACCCCCGAAAAGGGGTTTCAGTTTCTAGACTAGGGGAGCGCTCAGATTCACCTGCAGCAAGCACTTTTGACAAGAAACTAACAGCGAGCGAAACAGAACGACAGACAACGGCACGAGCGCCCTGCAGATGGAGAGAGAGGCTCCTAACACGCGCATTGGCCCATCTGACGGGATTGTCTGAACTGGCAGTATTGGATAAGACTACTTGGTAACGATACTAAACGACGACGACGATCCGCAACTACAACTCACCACAGAACAAACTCGCCCCCTTGGCTACGTGATCTCCTCGGATTGGCTTTTTTGATGTTGTAAGGCTACCTCGCTATGTTGGTGTGTGTACGCAGTATGTAGGTATTGTGACAACCCAAACACTGAGACATACTAGCGATCGCCCGTATAAGTAGAGACGGTAACTTCCACGAACAACACTCCACGCGGGAAAATCCGAAGTCATCGTGTCCTAGTGATGATGAAGCTGTAGGATGTAGTTCTGGAGGCCTCAGAACTCAAATGCTTTTCTAATCTCTCGAGGTCGTAACCTTGACCCAGACCTGAGCGAACCTCATCTCGCCAGTCCCACTTCGGCTCCTAAACACGACAACCGCTTGCGTGGCCCTTGTTTCTTTTTCTTTCTCGTGAATCGAAATGTTGCTGAGCTGAGCGCAATACGACGAGTGATATCTGTGAGGTGTCGTTCGTTAAACAATGTTGCTCTCAAATCAGGTTCCAACTTACCGAGCCATGCCCTCGTGAACCTCGTCTCGCATAATGACTGTGGCCAGCAACCTCGGCCAGTCGGGCTGGCTATTCCGGACATTCTTCTTCAACCGTCGTTTGTTCGTCCCCAAGGCATTTTGTGATGGCGCATTATATCCTTTCGCTTTCTGTTCTGTATTAAACCTAGTCTCTTCCTCTTCAACCGTCTTCTGCCGTCTCACTCTTCTTTCCTTTTGTCTTCTCCTCTTCCTCCTTCTCTTTCCTCTTCTGCACCACGTCCCAGTTGTAGACTCTTGCAATGGCAACTTCCATCGTCTGTTGGCGCACATCGTTCAGGTTAGCAAAGGTTCCAGGGTCGGTACAGAAACACCACCACCACCTTCTCCTCCCCCTCCTCCTCCTAACTCCTTCTTCTCCTGACAACCCCTGGCCCGTCTCCGAGCGTTGTAACGTACCGTAATCTGCTCCCTCAAGAAATCCAAATCCTCCTCGCAGTTCTGCAAGCTCTGCGTCGCAGCCTTGAGCTTCGAGTCCAGCAGCTGCTCGGCCTCCTCAATGGGATACGACAGCATGACGTTGGCGCCGAGCCAGATGTACACCTCGTCCGTGGGCGGGATCTTAGCCTTGGCGTGGAGAGTCTCGTTGAGCTCGAATGTGGTTTCGATCGGGTCTTCTTCGTCCTGTTGCCCAAAGAGTGTCTTGTCAGCGTCTCGTTCGTTCGTGTGTCCGTGTCCGTATCGACGTTTATCCATCCATCCATTCATCCACGTCGTTCGTTGTTTTATCCCCGTCCTTTGCCTTCGGTTCTCGATCTTCTCCTCGGATGGGCCAAGAGCTACCTATGCGCCCACCGTATAGCTCTCCGTGTTCCCCCCCTGCCCAGCCTGGAGAGGAGGGTGTGTCGTACCTTTCTCATCTGCAAAAACCGCACCGTATCCAACGTCTTCTGAATATCCGGCATCTTGTCCTTGAGCCCCACCACTCGTCGCTGGAGGTTCTGCTCCATGAACTGGTACTTGGCGATCAACTCCTGAAACCGCCGCAGGGTGGGTTCGACGTCCGCGCGCGACGTGACATAGTCCTCGACCTTGTCGACGAAGGGCGCTTGGGGGATTCCTCGGGGGTTCGCGGGCGTGGCAGCATCATTACTGTAAGGTTTGGCGCAAACGGAGGGCAGGAGGTCAGCGTTTGTTTCTGTTCGTGCTTCTATAGGATAGGTAGGCTAGCGACGCTTTGGCTTCTTGTCGAAGGCAGGGGTATCAACAACATGGGATTCGTCGTCGTTCAGGAGGGGCAAAGCCATTTTCTTCGTCTTGTCCTGATACCATAGAGAGGTGGAGGTAGCATGGCACGCCCGACGTAAAGCTCTTGCAAGGTGTGCAAGCATAGGGTAGAGGTAGAGGTATAGCTCGGACTTGGACTTACCGACCCGCAGTTTCTACTTCTTTTCCTTTGGTTGTTGCCATTTTGAGTTATGGAACCTCACATGTCGGTTTGTAAGGGATCAAGGGGGGAAAAAGACCGACCAAGGGGGAACTTGCGTCAATCGGTTCGCGCAGAAGCTCGTTGTTTACGTAGCGGTAGGTTGGGTATGATAATCCACAATTCGATGGATGCCGCTATGGTCAGGATGGAGCTGCCCGCGCCTGCCCGCACCTCGCTGACGGCTGACCTGAAGCTCGCTCCTCCCCCGCCTGCAGGCAGGACGGGAGTCGAATCGATTTCATAAAAGTGGGCCACGCATGGTGTGGATGCGAACAGTACCATACACCATAAGAAAGGTTCGTTAGTGTGAGACCTCATGTCGGGGTTTCCAGGCGGTTTGGCCAGAGCACGTGTTACACTAGATTAGGAGGGCTTGGAATCAAAACGATCGTGCTAAATACTGGAATTTCAACCTGTCTTTCATTGATTTGGGACGGTTTTCTTTAATGTCTTTGTGGTCTTGAGAACTGTTGGCGATGGCCTCATTCAAATGACCCGTGCTAACAAATAACCCACCGTTGGACTGTGATAGGGACCCTGATACTGTAGGTATGTAGCCCGCCCAGCGTTGGATAATCAGGGGCTTGCTGATAATGCGCAGAGGGTCCCGGTGCACGTCCTACTCTGACCTTACGATCCACGACTAGTACCTACCGCTCGATCAACAAAACGTTCCGACAGCGAGGCCATCGCGGGGACAACTAATCGATTCATTTTCCCAATCCTAGTAGGTATATAATTCTACATATCCAATTACGCCTGCCACCAGGTCCGATCATGGTTTCACCCGTTGCGACTGATGTCACCGGCCTTCTGCTTCCACTACTGCTGCGAACCATTGATACATTATTAGAGAAAAGAGGTATCCTTTTTTCCTTAACAAAAAGTCATCAACGAGGAAGCAAAAAATAATAAAAACACATCGTTCCAAATCCAAACACCACTAACCCAAACTCTCCGAAAAAAAAAAAAAGTCTCCAACCCAACCCAACCCAACCCACACCTTCCGTCCGGGCACCCACAGGCCACAGCCCCATTTATGGGATCCAGGTCCCTCGCCCGGAATCACCCCCGTCGAATATCCATGGATACGTACCTCTATCGAGTCCCCGAAAATCGACAATGCAACCCCCCCACCCCCCTCCAAAAAAAATGGCAAAAGCAAAGAACCGCACGCTGGAGAAAACCCGCTTGCCCGCCAAAGCCAAAATTATTCGACAATACCGGTAACCTGTTTTCCTGAGACACCAGCCGCAATGCGTTCCTTTTCCTTTCGTGTGCTCTCCGCGTCTTCTCACATAGGGAAAAATCCTCTCAGTGCAGATCTCACGAGGACGAGACGTCCTCCATCGAGCTACTATAGCCGCTCTCTGCCCCGCCAGCAGTGGCAACCAAACTGCCAGTGTGCAGCATGTCCACCTCTATTCCGGTGGCGGTTGCCAGTGGGCTGTCGTCCCCGTCCACCACAGCCGCCCGCGGCATCACCAACCGCATATTGAGGCCGCTGTCCGGCGACATGCGATTGTCGTCACTGCTGTCCATCCGCACATCAGTCTCGGTATCGAACGCCAAATCGTCCTTCCAAATGTACGTATTGTTGTCCGAAAAATGTGGGTTTGCTCGGCGCGACATCTGCCCTTCCGAGAAAGACTCTTCATCCACTTCCTCAACTTCGTCGTCCGAAAGGAGATCATCGCCGTCGTCCCAGCTCGAATCGGAGCTGAAAGGGGGATAGAATATCGCCGGCGGGGGGAGTGGAGCTGGGTTCAGCCTTCGGAATCCTCCAGAGACGTATTCGATCTGCAGAGGCGCAACAACCAGGTTGCGACTGCGAGGGGGCGGCAGGGGCGACGACGTTCTAATCGATGCCAAGCATTCGGCGATGATCTTGGCCGTGTCTTCCGATGTCGTCGAGTGTGGCAGGTGTCGCTGCAGCATAGGTCTGATGACGCGGCGGGTGGTGACGAAAATAGCAAAATGGTCATCAGGAAGTACCCCACCAAGGCCGGAGGGGTCCATGACTTCTTTGGCAAGAGGCTGAACTTGAACCTTGGCAGGATCCTCGCACCAAGGGAAGACAAAATCCTCATCATTCGGCGAGGAGCCGTCGTCGGAAACGAGATCAGGTGGGTTTTGCGGATCAGAATCCATTACCTCGGCCACGCGGGCACGGTCATCGCTGAGCGGCCTGACGGGAAGCGAGGATCCAGACAACGTCCGCTGCAGCACATGTTCAGTTTCAGCATCAGATCCGGATGCCTCTTGCTCGCGGCCGGCAGCCGTCATCTGCGCTTTTGGCGACATATCGCCGGGGTCTCCTGAAAGATCGGTGCAGAATTGAGCCCCGGAGTAGTAAACGATGGCACCGTCATATCGCCGCTTCCTCCGCTGCTGCGTTGTCCCCGATCCGCTAAAGTCCCATTTCGAGTTGCCCAGGTTGCTCTCATCGACGGCATCCTCCGAGCCGTTGGACGTCGACTCCTCCAAAGACGTCTCGACCGAGGATGAATGGCGGTGTACAAACATAGGTTTGTAATGAAAGGTGTCCGAAGGTGACCTCGAAGGACCGAACCTCCCAAGTTCCGAACGGGTCGGCTGCGTCTTCTGCGTCTTCCTCCGACCAGTCTTATCCGAGCCGTCCTCGGTATCTTCCGTCAGGGGGCTATTCTGAGACTTGTCCTCGCTGCTGTCGCTGCTGAACTTGGTTCCATCGGTTCCACCACGCCAGCGGACTTTCCGACCATCAGAAGAGAGCTGGAATTTCGTGCTCTTTTCCGAGACGGCCTGGCGAATGAAACTCGGTGTTACGTTAAACATGTGCAGCTGGGCGAGGTTGCATAGCAAATTGAGATACACCCAGCCTTCCGCATCCGGGGCGACATCTTGATAGCTGGCCCGGCTTCCCTGCAAGAATTCGGGAGATACCAAGCCCAGATGACGGATGTAGTCCATATTTTCGGAAGGTATTTGGACTCGATCGGGGTCCAAATCGCGGGGCCTGGTTGGTCGCTGGTCCGGCGCAATGGCTCCTGGGGGCGAGGTGTTGTTAACAGTTCGACCGCCGCTTCCACTTCCATCCCCGCTTGCCGTCCCAGTTCCGCCGAGTTCGGTTTGGTCGCCACCTGAGTTGGACGCAGAAATTGTGTCCTTGGAGGAGCGAATTTTCCGTCCATCTTCTCCCTCCTGTAGCTGGATGCGAGCTTCGCGCAATCCTTCCGGAGGGGGGCGGGGAGGTGCCATGATGGTTCCTTCTGACACGAGCGGTGCATCCATACTCGGCATGGACCGGTTGCGCTGCATGTTTCGTCTACTAATCTTTCCGGTGAACAGTTGCTCCAAGCGCCGGACGACGAGCTTCTTCTTCTCCTTGTCGGTCATGACAATATGCTGAGGAAGCAGGCCCTCAGGCGTGTCGCGCAGGTAACTTCCTACCTTTTGGGACGACGTTGATTTCGCCCTGAACAGCGAAGGTCGCCCGAGCGACGGACCAGAGGAGCGAGGCGCATGGGAGCTACGGCCCGTCGACATGGAGGCGTATGCGGAATCGACAGGACGGCTGCGCGACGACGACGACGAGTCGTGCTTGGACAACGATACCCCGGACGAGTGAACAGCCTTTCCATGTCTTCCAGTCTTCCTCCGCTGCGATGTCGATTCGCTTGAGTCCCCGAGACTGGCAGCAAACTCGCGAAGCGTCGCCTCCAATTCGCGTTTCTTTCTTTTCGGTAACCCATGTACCTTGATCTCAAACAATTTCTCCTTCCTCATCAAGTCGGAACCAAACTGCTTATACCTCTTCAGCTCCTCCTTTAGCCGTTTGTTTTCGACAGTCAAGTCGTCAATGACACTGCGGAAGTCATCGGCGCTGCTGCTGTGCGCAACAGCCGAGCGGAACCCTTGCATCTGGGCACCACCGGACGGGTAAGATGGGTTTCGTCCAGGCGGATACCTGGTATCCTCGTTAGAGGAGTCAGTCTCCTTCTGATAAAAAGGAGGATCGACTTCCATATTGTTGCTCTCGTCATTAAAGGCGGCAACGGGATTACTGTTGGATTGGTCAAACCAATTCTTGGGGTCGCTATGCCCTGTATCGTTGCTTTCTCCAGACGAGTTTCTTCGAGTGGGCGAGCTCGTGGGTTGGGGTTGGGGTTCGGTCACTCCCAGTGCGGAAGATGAAGTAACTCTGCTGCTAGCATCTCGCGCAAGGCGGTGATTATGAAGTGTTATTGACTTGTCTGGGGAAGCACGCCGGGGTAGGGGGTGACAACGGCTGTCAAAGGGTGGCGGGCGCATGCCCTGTGATTTATCCCCACTGTCCGCCATGTTCACCCTATTAGGCTGCGTCAAGCGACTGCGATGCTACTCACGTTCGAGTAGCTTGTGGGGACTTCTCATGATACAGCTGTGTGCGTGTCCTTACGACACTTACGACACTTGGGCCGGGCGGATGCCCTCGAAGCCTGTGACTATGGAAGCCGCAGACCGGCAGGCAGGCAGGCAGAGGTAGGGTGTGTGTCTCGAGTGTCTAAAGAGCGAGCAAGGCTAAGTTAGAAAACTGAGCAACAACAGATGCAAATTTTTCTCCGTCAAAGCACTAATGATGGTTGGAGATGGCAGCAAGGAGGCGCCCCGAGTGTGTTGGGAGCACTCCTCGGCGGGACAGTCGCGCCATGGTGAAGAAGGACGCTAGAACGGGGATCAATCGAGATTAGAGTCCCAAAATCAACAAACATCGGCGGGAAAGAGCGAAGAGTGGTGGCGGAACGAGAGTCCTTCTTCTGTCCGGAATCCTGAGATATACGGTCAAGCAATCGGCGGTCTTGCGCGAACTCGGCGAGATGTGTTGTTGGGTATGGGAAGTTGGACACGGAGGCGGAAAAGGCAGGGAATGATGAAAGCGACGAACAGAACGATGCGCTGGACGTGGTGGGTGGGGGGGGGGTGTGTGTTGAAAAACCAAGGAGAGGGCAGAGTCAGAAGCTCGCGGAGACGGACATTAACGCCGGTGAGGTGGTCCGGTGGGTAGGTAGTGTTTGTTGACAGGTTCGAAGGGGTTCCGTTTCAGAAAAGAAGAGCTTCTCGGCTAGGAAGGGGAAGAGAGAAAAGGAGCGAACTGGGCAATGCGGTGGACAAGATGATTTCGCATTTACCTTTTGAAGTTTGAGCTTTCTTTGGTACAATGGTCGAGTTGAGTGTTCTAAACAGAAAAGGGTCGTCGTTCGAATCGGTGGTGTGGCCGAGCCGACATTCAGGAAAGATCGGCGGTCCCCTGGAGTTTCCTTTGGAGGTCAGGCCCGGATGCTCGACACGAAGATTGGACAACTGCAGAAAGAGGGATTCTGTGGTGTGCAAAGTGGATGCGATGTAGCAAAGACGGTTTCGTTCGGATTTGCAGTTTTGGACTCTTTTGGCGTGGGCTATCAGGTACCTTGACAGGCCAATCTGGATGTTGGGCCTGTCAATCCGCCACACTGCTACGTCCTGGGTCCTCTGGGGTGGATGGGGAGGGGACTTGTGACAAGGTGGGCAACAAGCCAGATGGGGGTGAAGCAGCAGCACGGAGGCAGCCGAGGGTGAACTGGTTGAGAGGTACTGACAAAGTACACTCACTACTGAGACTCTCGAGGCAATCGATATCGAATTCGGGTCGGGTGGTTTGTTGGTGGGCGGTAAGGTGAGGTGCCAGGCGTATGAGATGTGGGTGTGGAATCATCCAGTATTGAACTGGGGAGGGCTAGTAGACAGGAGGGGACTGGGACTGGCTGACTGGGACCGGAGCACATACACTACCTACTTACGTTGGTTGAGGCCCAAGTCGCAGAGAGACGGGAGTCCAGCGTGAGGCGCTGTTCGACGCGTCGTGCTCACTTTCCAACAGATGCACAGGAATTGCCCCGATCCTCACTTTCGCCCAGGCTCCAGGGGATCGGGGGGATCGAAAAGTTCAGGGTCCTCTGCGACCGTGTTCTGATTGGTTGAATCTCGTCCGCTCACGGGAGAAACAAGAGGTACTTGTAGGCCCGCCGCCCTCCCCCAGCCAAACCACCTTGACCTTCTCTCGTGCCGCCCCGAAAACCCTCACGATGAAGCCGTACACGGCCAGCAACTCTTGCTCCTGATTTCTTCAATTGACCGGATTTTCTCTCCTGTTTCTGCCGAAAAACCAGCGTACAAGGCCGACGATGTCAGCGCCGGGTGGAGAGAGCTCAAGGTGTTCTTTGTTAGAGGCCTGCTCACTCTGTTCACCCCGCCCGGCTCGATAACATTTGATTCCACACCAGCGACCAGTTCTGACCCAGGAGCTCACACCAAAGTTTTCAACCCCGCCGTCGCAAGTCCGTGAGAACCTCGTCCAGGAATTGTCAGATTACAGGGTGCAGATCACACCCAGATGTAGAGGGTCCCAGTCACCTGACTAAAGGTCTTGGCATTTCTGGGATACCCGAGCACCCCCCAGACCTTCTGGAGCGGATCTGTTAGAGAGCCAGTTTCTAGATAGTTCAATCAACCAATTCACACCAGTAAATCTAACAATTAACAGTCTAATACGCGCATTACCCATTAATTACCTATAAATACGACGATTAGCATCAATTAATAGTCAATAATCAAACGATACGATATCTCTTTCAAAGATTAGTAATAAGACTAAAGAGAATATCGCCTACCTCAAAAACGGGGAGGATTGGATCCGCTGGGAACTAATACTCTAATTAAAATATAATACGGATACCCTTAAAAAATAGATCTAAAGTACTATCGAAAGACCTATCGAACCGAAGCAACCCTATCCGAATTAGTACCCTATTATTAAGGAAGTTAAAGAGCGGATCCGAATCGCTAAGGAAGAATTCAACCTTTTCGATAGTAGAGCTACTATTTATACTATTATAAATTAGGATAGAATTCGAGAAGTCCCTATTAAATACCGAAAACGAAACGAAATAATCTTCGATACCCTTACTACCGAAGTAGATCTATTTAATAGGGAACTCTTCAAATTAGAGTTCATACTCTACCCTAACTCTAAAAAAAATTAAAAAGAATTTGTAGCTAGTAATAAGGCTGTACGTACTTAAATAAGAACGTTAATTAATTATAGGCTATAAAATAGTATTATAAAAGAAGAATAGGAGACTAACGAATAATATTAATAATTAAAGAGTATAACTAACTATAAAATCGTTAACGAATAAATTAAGGTTAGGAAATAATATTATAAAGCGGTCATTATTTTAATTAAAGAACTTAAAAATTAGATTAATTAATTTTAGAACTAATTTACTACTATAAATAATAATTAGACTATAAGGGTTAGAGAGACTAAAACTACTAGCTCTTAATATATTAATTTTATTAATATAATTAAGATTATACGATTTAAATAGTACGAAGGTGCCTAGAAATTCGATAAATAAATAGCCGACGGTACGTTTACGTATATAGAAATCTACAAAGATTTTAAGAAATATAGTATCGACTTTACAAAACGCGGGGCTACTACCGGGAAAGGAGGATATTATAACGCTTTTAATACTAGCGAAATTAATATCGAATTTAATAATTAAAAATTTATTAACGAGAATTAGGATAAAAAAGCCAATAATAAGGACGCTCGTTAAAATAGTAAGAAAAAGCCTATAAAATCTAAATTTAATAAAAGAAAACTCTAATTGGATAAAACCGAAATTTAAACCCGTAAGAAAGTAGTAAATTTATTTATATATAAAATATATAAGAAGGGATTATACTCCCTAAAGGAATACTAGTATATTAACCTAAACGTAAGGCCCAAATATATTACGAGGCTATTCCCCTTAATTAAATACGTTATTAAATTTAACTTCGCAAAAGATCCCAAGCTAACTAAAGAAGTTAAAAGAATCGTAATTAAAAATAGCGGTGAAAAAAAGGTTCTTAAGAAATAAGAGATCGCATAACTACTTAATATAAATCGTAATATTATTTATAAATTAACCTTTTAAATTAGCGGGGTATATTAAACTAAAAAAGAAATTTACCCCTTTAAGAATTTAGCAATATTCGACTCTAGTAGCTCGCTTTATATATTCAATAAAATTATTCGTTTCTTTTATTTTCATTATATTAACTTAAATAAATATATATAGGCTAGAAATACCTAAGTAGCGATTATAAAATTATTCGTTTCTTTTATTTTCATTATATTAACTTAAATAAATATATATAGGCTAGAAATACCTAAGTAGCGATTAAAGGGTTTAGGGAGGTTAATATCGTTATTAGAAGAAAGAACGGTCCTCTAAAATTATAATTGAAGGAAGTCGCCTTTTACCCTAATTTCGCTACTAACTTTATTTCCTATATTTAATTACGAAGGTAGGGTTTCTATTAAGATTATTATCCCCTTAATAATTATTTAAAGAAAATTAATAGATTATTCTTCTATTATTTGAATATTATTTATAATTAAATAATTATAGAAATTATCCTTCTTTCGTTTATTAAAGCCTCGTTTATAATGCGCCAATATAAAATTAGTTCTTATATACGGCGCCCCTCTAAATAAACGGTAAATATTTAATATTTACAATTCAATTATTTAAAACTATAAGTATTCGACTATTTCTAAAACATTAATAGGGTACGGATCCACAATATACTATTAATTAAATACAATACATACGCTATAATAAAGATTAAACAATAAATTTATTATATATTTAAGGATTGCGGCTATAAATTAGGGGAGAAACTTATAACGGACTTCTTCGAATTCAACGAAGGAAGTAACAAAATTAAATATCTCCTCCTTATTATATACCGCTAATTTAATTATATTTAGGATTATTACTTATCAAATCGTTAAATAATTACTATTACTATTACACTAGCATCCTATATTAATATACTAAAATAATAGTACAATATTAAGGTCAAAATTTTCGAATTCGATAACGAATTTATAAGCAACGAAATCCAATAAAAATTATTATAACGAGGAACGATAATTAAACCTTCTACTCCTAATATATAAATATAGAACGGTAGGGTAGAACGTTCAAGGGGTATAATTAAAGAAAAATATAACGCTATATTAATAAACTCAAAATTTCTAATCGATCTATAGCTAAAGATTACTACCGTAACAATTTATCTTATTAATAAATCCCTTTAATACCTTTACAATTAGAAATTTCTATTTAAACGGTTCTATACCTATATTATTTAGTAATATAATTATTAAGAAGTATACAAACTAAATTTAAATTATTTAAAAGTCTACGATTGCAAAGTATTTATAATAACGAATACCGTTTAAAAGAAAGAGAAGCGGCGTTAAAAATATTTATTTAAAGTATAAATAAATTTCTTTATTAATTATTTAGCGACTTCAATTTACCGTATATAGAATCCGTATATAAATAGAATAATATAAACTAGGGACGTAATCTTTAACGAAGAAATTATATATAACTTAGACTTTAAAAAATTAAAAGAAGACTTCTAAATAAGTAGTAAAGAATTAGCGGATCTATTTAATAAAATAGATAAACTATATAATTGAGAAACTCTATTTGCACGGACATAAAACTCTATTTGCACCGTAACCCACTTTTTCCCTCACACATATCCCTAACCCTCGCGCGGCCACACATGTCACATATATTCTTTCGAAAATTTCGCTTAGAAATTTGGGCATTACCATTCTTTTACGAAATGTTATGCCCAGTGCCAAGCCCAGATCTGCACCCAGATCTACACCCAGATCTACACCCAGATTGGCTATTTTACAGCGTACTTTACAGCGTACTTAACAGTATAGTCGCACATCGCATAATCGTACACCGCTCAATTAAACGATTAATTAATTGTATTCAATCTATATTAATCTATAGAATAATAATCTATCTAATATTTATCGTATAATCGCTTTCAATTGCCTAGTCTAATTGCTAGCGAATCCTTAGAACCTTATTTACTATTGTATACTAGCGATACGTATATTGCGACGACTACCCTATATATTAGTAGGAATAGTATTAGTAAGTATACTTCTACCCTTTATACTTCCTTTCGTAGTACTAATAATACGACTTCCTCGTCCTCGTATAGATTTGCCTCCTCTTTCTTTTCCTCCTTTTCTACTTCTTTATATATTGCTACGAAAGCGGCTTTGTTTAGCCTATATAGCGGCTAGGCGGTCGGCTCTATCTTCTTCATCTAAATTAACGCCTTCTTAATTAAATATATTTCGCTAAATAGAAGGGGCGATTCGTATCGAAATTATAGGGTTCTAGCTTACCTTAGGTTATCGGCCCCGGCTAGGTTATAGACGAAGCCTTCTTCGAAGTCGTAATAATTAAGCTAACGTAGTTGAAGGAAGGGGGGTTTAAATATTAATTAGCGTAGTTAATTAGGGAGTACGAGGATTAATTATAAAGGGAATATTATTATGCGGGCGGTTACGTAGATTCTATATGTAGTTAAAGTTATAATATTTAAAATATTCGTCTTCGTTAGTAAAATTTTTAGTAAGCTATTAATAGGGGTAAAAATCCTATTTAATTAATTTTAATAATTTAAGCCGGGTAATAAGGCTAGGGTATAATATATACGAATATAGTAAGTTAAATAACTTATTAAATTTGCTTATATATGGCTTTAGCTCATCGGGGTCTAGATTTGTAGCCGTTACTACAATATTTAGAGTAATATAGTATTATTTAGTGACTAATTCGAATGCTTTCTAATATACT
This sequence comes from Copromyces sp. CBS 386.78, assembly GCA_030685235.1. Lineage (NCBI taxonomy): Eukaryota > Fungi > Ascomycota > Sordariomycetes > Sordariales > Sordariaceae > Copromyces > Copromyces sp. CBS 386.78. The sequence goes on from MU839081.1 coordinate 485,371, forward strand.
TAGTACGGGGCATCCCTTAACTATTTTATATTAAAGTATTTTAATTAGGTAAATTTCGTTTCTTTTTCGTTATATTTATTAATTTGGCGCTTTATTATATTAAGGAGGTGGAAATTCTATGTAATAGTGCTAATAATTAAATTATTACTTATATATAATACGATAATTAGTATATTATAAACTATATAAGAGGTAATATAGCTAAAAATACTGGGAAAGGTATAAGGTAAAGTAGAATATAGGGAGTACAAAACTAGGGATATAATTATTACCGCTAATAATAAAATTCTTTAAATTTTAGTTAACTAATTCGATTGGCGAAGTAATACGATAGCTAAAATTGAACCTCTCGTTAATATAATAGGTAGCCTACTCTTCTTTAACCGTTATATACGTATCTTTTAAATATATAATAATCGCGGTTTATTATTTAAAGAAATTCTCGAACCTTTCCTAAGTAGTATTAAAAGTTTTAATAATATAAGTATAATATACGTATTTTTAAAGATCGTAAAGTCTATTGCGCGAATATTCTATAATATTAGGTAGAGTTCCTAATTAAGCTATATTATTTATTAGTTAATTTATACGGGTAACGATATTGCAATCTTTATTATTAAATTCGTTTAGAGTAATAATATTGCTAAGTAGTACTAGCTAAGGGTTGGGTAGCGCTAACTAGGTTCGTATTTATATTAATACTAATATCTATCGTTATATTTGCACAATGGTTGTAATGGAATAAATATAATTAATTAAGGCGGCCGCCTATTTGTCCTATTTGCGCTTGATATTTAATATTACGTTTTTATTAATATAGAAAATATAAAGTTAGAATCTCGCTTTTAGATAAATTCGTTTAATAGTTACCTTTATTATTAGGTTATAATCTGTAATAGTAATTATTAGCGTTTTAGCGCTAATAATTTCGCAATATTTATTAATTTACTCTATTAATTAATTAAACCCCTCCTGCTTTTCGTTATTGATAAGGCTAAATCCGTAGTTAAAAGTATACTTAGTGCCTATTATACCGATAATTTAAAAGAAGGCAAGGCCCTTATTATTAGTTTTATATATATTATTATATATTTAAATAGTAGAGTTCTAGCGTTAAAATTCCTTATATTAAGGATCGTTCTAAAATAGGGTAGTCGGTTTACTTTCGTTATTAGTATTACTATTAATTTAATTAACTTTAAAGTAGACCTCCTTTTCTATAAGTAGCTTTATTGTAAGTTAGAAGGGGTTGTAACCTATATTAACTTCCCTCTTAAAATAGTACCGAAGATTCTCTAATTATTTAATTGTAAAATAAAATTTTAGAAATTAGTTACGTAATTGCTCTACGATCTTACAATTCTTAGTATTGGGTCAATTTAAATATTAAGTAACGAAGGTCTTATATTCTATTTAGAAGATCCTTTAGAATTATACGTTATTATTAAAGGAATGGCTATAATATTTATAGCCCTATTTAACTTCGAAGGTCTATTTTTTGTCGTTAGTTATTAATACCCTAGTAATCCCCTTCTAAGGGTATTCTATTCTAGCGATTAATATTATACGATTATATACTTTACTTTAACGGATTTTACTACGAATATATTCGAAGTCGGCTCTAGTAGGTCTAAATTTGCGATTTATAGTATTATTAATTCTCGCTTTAACGAATTAATAATTTTATTTTTGACCTTAGCTCTTTATTGCCGTAACTATTTTATTGAGGGAGTTATATTAAATTGTAAATACCTTATAGAATAGAGGAGGGCTTTCGTTAGGATTGTTATCCTATTTGTAATTACTATATTATTTGTAATTGTTGTATTGTTCGTAATTATTATTGATATCTATAGGCTAGGTAGAGGTAGGTTTAATTGGGTAAACTAGGGTATTATTAGCGAGGAACGCGGGGTCGATAAGATCGTTAGGGATTGCAGTCGCGCTACGGTCGTACATAGCCGTCGGTTGGGTCACTATATCGGCCATTTGCATTATAATTAGTTAGAGAAATATATAAAAAAGATAATAGATTATTTCTTACCGTTGACAAATGCCAGCGCTTTATTTATTTAGGGCTATTTTGTAATATACAATATAATAAATTAATTTTATAAATAAGGGGTAATAATATAAGAGGTTTAGTAGAGGAAGCGATGCGATCGCAATTGCTAACTTTGGATCGCTAAGTCTAGTCTAGATTGCTGGCAATACGAAATCTGGTACGTGCGGGGGTTTGAATATGTAATGGGATGTAATCTGGGGGTTTGGCGGTCGTGGTACGAGCGGGACTGGTGCTGGCGGGGGAGGGGACGACAGGGTTAGGGATATGTATGGGAGAAAAAAGTGGGTTACGGTGCAAATAGAGTTTCATGTCCGTGCAAATAGAGTTTCTTATATAATTAACCCTCGGAGGTATCCGATTTATTAGAAAGAGAAGGCTATAACCTATAAAATAATATTAATAATATAAATATCGAACTATTACTATTAAACCTCTTAAATAGAAACTACGAACAAAATTAAAATACTTCCTAAGAAGAGAGTAATCAAATTTAAGAGAGAATTAATCTATACCCTACTATAAAAAAAATATCTATTAAATATATTATAGGGTTTTATCCGTTACTTCTATTAACCCCGCCGGCTATATTCTATATTAGTTATTTAATAGACCGAATAATAAATTAATATATCCGCTAATAAAAACTCTAAGAAGCCGCCTTTTATATTAGTAAATTAATATAGCCAATAGTAAAAATAATAAGGAAAATTATTACTAAAACGGAAGTAGAATAGTTAATTATTAAGCCTAATCATTTTAAGAGCATTCACAAATAAGATTTGCCCTTAGAACCTAAATATTATAGGGATTTTAATAATTACCAATTCGGTAAAATATTCAAATAGGCAAAAGAAACCCATCTATAAAATTATAAGGATATAAAGACGTAGATCGAAATTAGCGGAGACCTACCGCGGATATAAGGCAAGCAAATCCTCGATTATATATAGGTATACGTATATAAATTCAATAAAAACGGTACCCTTAACAAATATAAAGTATAATTAATCGTAAAAGGAAATTAATAGAATAAAAATAGAGTAAATACGTATATATTTACCCTAGTAAGGAAATTATTCAAATCTATTATCATTTTCGCTATAAAATTCGACTTCGAATTAATCTAATATAATATAGTTAATACCTTTATTAACGTAATTTTCGATAAAGAGATTTATATACGTATACTATTAGGGTATTAAACTCCTAATAAGGTTTTTAAATTAATTAAAGTATTATATAGGCTTAAATAAATATTTCTATTGTAGTAACGAAAATTCAGTAGAACGTTTAAAGAAATAGAATTCAAAACGATCCCTAAAGATCCGTATATTATAAAAAAGAATAATATACTTATACTATATTATATTAATAATATCGTCTTTACATTTAATAAAAATAAAATAAAGGAGGTTAATAAATACGTAGTAGATTTATAATTAAAATATTACCTTATTAGAAGAAATAAGCTTTAATAGTTTTTAGGCATTGAAATTATCCGAAATCAAAATTAAAGAAAGATCTAGTTATTATAAGAAGCCTATATTGAAAAGATCTCTAAATTATTAAAATCTAGTTTTTAACCTACCCTAGTACCTATAGGGCATATAGAATTAATCCCTTATAAAGGTACTACTAATTACGTAAAGATCCGTACCTACCAAATTAACGTAGGCTCCTTACTATATATAATAATTAATATTAAACTAAATATTATATTTCTAGCAAGTAAATTAGTACGATATAACTACAACCCTAGTCCTACCTACTTAGCTATAAGCGAGAAGGTATTATAGTATTTTCGAACTACTAAAATATAAACACTATACTTTAGTAGTAGCAACCGATTAGAAATAGCTTTAAATACTTTATTTATAAATAATACTATCACAGGGTTAGACCTATAATATGCTGTGCTGCACTAACTACATATATACTATGCCGACCAGAGCCTAGAGCTCTGGCCACGCACATATCATCGTTACGTACAACTTTATATACCCGTAATCTAATCTATAGGGCTCTCGCCTATATATAACCAAACCTCCACGCATACTTCCTTCTCTCCTCCTTTCTCCTCATATAACAACGCATATCTCATCATACCCCCTACAATACTATTTCGCCCTATAATAATTTATTATATTTAATTATTATATTGCGTACGCTTATTTAATAAGAGGAAGATTATTCGTATTTTAATTGTAGTAATTAATAATTAAAATTCGACCCTATGTCTTCCCGACTTAAATTATAAACCTAACCGTTAAATTAAGTAAAATACTAAGACGAATATTATTAAGATCGTTCGTACTCTCTTTCTTTCCCTTATACTTATTAAAGTATATTTAATCTAACGATTAATATCCAATTTTATCGCTCCTTGAGCCTAATTTGTAACCGGCAACTTTATTGCTATTATAATTATTAGTACTATTGTAATAGCTATTAGTTTAAAATACTAAAACGATTTAATAATTTTCGTTCAAACGTTCGAAGGCTTTTATTATTAAACGATTAAAGTTTCAATCCTTATTTCTTAAGCGTATAATTTCGCTAACCTCTCCGTTTTCCAAACCTTTTTCTCCGCTTTCTATTGCCTACTCTGTAATAACGTAGTTGCAATTAGAACCGACGTTCGTAATTTCGAAGAAGATTTTATTGTAGTTAGAGAGGAAGTCGTTTATTTATATATTCGTATTAAAAATTTCAATTACGTAATCGTATGTAAGGAAAATAATATTGCGACTATTTGTACTTAATATTTATTCGCCGTTTAAGCTAATATAAAGGATTATTAAGATTAAATTAAATTGTTCTATAAGTAAATCGCTACTTTTAAAAAGGAATTTAATAATTTCCGTACGGCATCCGCGGCCGCTTTCCAATCTTAAAAGGACTATTATTAAAAAATCCTTTTTAACCTTCGTACTTGGTTCCTAAAGAATAGCCTAACTCCCCCGCTATCCCCTAGTTTAATTCCCTTACCTCCTAACGTATTTAGTAATCCCGGCAACGATAACGATATAATAAGTATTAGTAAGAATAATAATAATTATAAGTCGGTATTATATATTATAATTACCTCTGTTTTTAATAATAAAAAATTATCAATCGAATATACCGCTAAATATTACGTTTAGTGTATATATATAAAATTTATTTAAATAAATAAATCTAAAATTTTTATTAACGAACGCCCTAAATTTTCCCTTATTGCCCGTTCTATTAAAGGCGTCCTGTTCGAAGTTATCGAAACCGAATTAAATAAGGTTATCTTCGGCGAGCCTTATAAGTAGGCTATAACCTTCGAATTAATTAACAAATTAAATAAAAAGTATAATAATATTAATATCGTCGTAGAATCCCGCCGTACCTTTAAAGACTTTAAAATATTTAAAGGTATAAAATAGACCAATTTTAAAAAAAAGTTTATTATATTTATTGATAAATATAAATTCGATAATAATATAAAAATCTATTACTTCTATTAAAAAATTAATAATTATATTCGCTTCGCCTTTTCCTACTAATATCCCTAGCCTGCTAACGATAAATTTAATGAATAATTTAAAGCCGTTCGCGACTTCGCTAAGGTACTAAAAAATAAGGATTAGCGTAAAAAATAGACTAACTTATTCTATAAAATTAATACGACTAATACCTCCACTCCTACCAGTCGTTCTAATATCTTTATAATTAAAGTAACTGTTAATTAAAATAACGATGTAATAAACTTTAATACTATAATTAAAATAAATACCTAAATATTTTATATAATTGAAATTAATATTTTTAAATACCGTATAAAAATAAGTATTTATACCCGCTATAGAAGGCCTAATTATTACTCTATTAATTATTGCGCCCGTATTAATTTTAAAAAAGAGGTTAAGTTCTATAATAACTATAATAATAAGAATCGTAATAATAGTAATATAAATAATAATAGCGGCAACTGTAATAATAATAGCAGTAATAATAATGGCGGTATTAATAATATTAGTAATAGTAATCGTAATAATAATAGCAGTAGTAATAATAATATTAATAATAATAGCCAATAGCCTACTTAGGGTTAGTATAATTATAGTTAATAGCGCCCCAATTATAACGGCGGTTATTATATTAACGCTATAAACCCCGGTATAAGCGTTCCGGCCCCTAGTACCCCGGTTCCTAATTACTATAACCCCGTTCCTATTTATTAACCCGGCTTTATTAGCCTAATTATAAATAACGAAATTAATTCTATTTCGAATTAAAAAAATATATAACCTCCCAACTAAATTATATTTAAAAATACAAATCTAATAAATATAGAAAAAATAATAGGACCGTCCCTATATAATTAAATATTATTAAAATAAGTAAATCTTTAATAAATAACCGTTATAAATACTTAAATTTATTAAATCTTTCTATCTATTTATCCTATAGACTGTATAAATTATATTATACTACTTTTATTAATAGCGGATATACCGCCCTTAATTTTATTAATTATTATTTTATTTACCGTTACTATTTCCCCTTTTTTCCGTTCGCCGTTCCTAAGCTATTATACTTCGTTAATAGCTAGGTTAAAGGCAATATTACCTACTTCTCTAAATTTATAATATAAGTAGGAATTTACTATAAAATTATTAATTTATTAATTTACAATTTAGCCGAAAATAACTCTATTATTTTAAATCACCTATAATTCGTCTATTATACTCTAAATATTAATTAGTTTAATAACTCTCTTTAGTTTAATTCCGCTTATAAATAATACAATTATCTCTTACCCGGGAATTTAAACTATACTGTTCCGTTTTCGAACTGTTACTTTACAATTCCGTAACTATTAATTCAATACTTATACTAAAGTCCGACGGTAGAAGATATAAATAATAAAGGCAAACCTAATTAGTATAACGAAGTAGTAACTATTAGGCGGCTATCTATTTCCGCTATAGTTAAGCGTACTATTTGTTAACGATTTTACTGTTTTAAATACAAAGTCGCTAACTAGCTAGGTACTACCCCGTTTAAGAAAGTAAAAGGCGGTAGTATAATTATACTATTAATTCTACCCCCGGCGCCTCCTTTAATATTTCGCCTAACGCCCTACCGTTAGGCCGGCGGCGTAAGGACCTCTACAATAGACCACTAAATCCCGGTTAGGCTTTACAATATTCTAATTAATCCTATTAACCCTAACGATATTAAAGAGTTTCCTACTATAATATTTAATTAACTAATAAAAATTTATAAATTTTAAATTATTTATACGTCCCGAATTAATTTAGACGAAAATATCCGTAAATTAACTAAAGAAAACGAAAAATTAAAAAAGGAAGGGTATATTTTAAACTCCTAGAATACAAATAATAATCTTATACCTAATATAGTCGTAGAAATATTACTAGGTAAAGGCTAGCGGCTCAAATACTTTTTCGGCACTAAATATTATTATTAAATTAACGCCCTAATAAAGAAGGGAAACGAAGCCGCTTTAAAGGCCGTAAAAATTTCTAATTTTATTAAAATTAATAGTACCGACGACGATTTTCCCTATTACGAGGAAAAATTAATAAGTATTTTACAGCAAACGGTATCGCTATTAATAAAATTATATTTGAGGACGCGGTTAAATTTTATAAGAAAATTAATAAACCTCTTAAGACAATCGTAAAAATTTAAACCAAATTCCTACAATAATATTAATATTATATATAAACCTTCTTATAAAAGGGAGCGGATATCCTTCTTCCTTATAGGGTATATAACTTTAAGATCGAATTCTACTTAGGAATAACCCCTCCCACTTCCTACGGACGTACGTTCAATCCCGACGAACTTAATATTATTAAAAAATAAATCGATAATATACTTTAAAAGAAATTTATTAGGCTTTTATAATTAGAAGCCTTAATACTTCTACTCTTTATTAAAAAACTAGAAAGTAGAGTTTATATTTATATAAATTACTGTAATATTAATAACGTTACCTTTAAATCCCGTTACTTCTTCCTATTTATTAAAGAAACTTTAAACGTAATTTACTATACTAAAATCTTTACGAAATTCAATGTAATTACTATTTTTAACTGTATCCGTATTAAATAAAGATACGAATAATTTACCGCTTTTATAACCCGGTTTAACTTATTTAAACCTTTAATTTAACTTTTTAATTTATAAAGCGCCCTAAATATATTTTAAAATTATATTAACAATATCCTATACAATATTCTTAACGTTTACGCAACCGCTTACTTCGATAATATCCTTATTTATTCTAATAATATTAAAGATTACGAATAGTACGTTAACAACGTCTTTAATAAACTAATAAGAACGGGCCTCAATATTAATATTAATAAATACGAATTTTATACAATAAAGATAAAATACTTAAGTTTAATTATTACGTTTAGGGGTATCGAAATAAATTTTAAAAAAGTTAAAATTATTACGGATTAGTAAGTAGTAAAGTTAAAGAAGTCCCTATAGTCCTTCTTAGGCTTTACGAACTTCTATTAACAATTTATAAAAGATTTCTTAATAATAGTTATTTTATTTTACAAACTTACGAAAAAGGACGCCGGATAATCCTAGAATAACTATTACCAAACCGCTTTCGAAACTTTTAAATAGGCGTTTATTAGCGGACCCGTACTTAAAATCTACAATTAGATTAAAAAGACTGTAGTCGAAATAAACGCTTCTAACTAGGTTGTAGGTAATACCCTTTCTTAATATAGAGACGATAATATTCTCTACCCTATTGCTTACTTTTCGGCTAAATATAATTCCTAAAAATATAATTACGATATATATAATAAAAAATTATTCGCAATTATTAAAATATTAAAAGAATAAAGGCCGGAATTTAAAAAGATTTAATAACTATTTAATATCTTAACGGATTATAAGAATTTTTAAATATTTACAGCTAATAAATAGTTTATTTAGTAATATATATACTAGTTTCAATTCGTATCCTAATTTAATTTCTTAATTAAATATACGCTGGGTTCGAAAAACCTTCGCCTAAATACTTTAAATCGCAAGCCTAATAACCGCCTAAATAACAAAGAAAACGATTATTTAATTGCCCGTAAGAAGGCCTTACTAAATTTGTTTTAATTCGAAGAAAATTATTTCGAATTTAATAATCCGGCGGTAAGGTTCTCCTTTTACCTATTAAACTTAAATAATTTAGATACCTAATTAATTAATAATTTTATCTGTACGAATTATAAAACTTCCGTTTTCTTATAACAATTAATTTCCTCCTTTACTAATAAAGCCCGTTAATAGCCTACTACTATTAAAAAGGTTTTCTATAAAGCCTTTTTAGAATATTATATTATTAACGGCATTATAAAATAGTACGACCGAATTATTATTAATCCCTATAATAAAAATCTCTAACTCTAATTTATTAATCGCTAGTACAATTCCCCGAACGCTAATTATCTAGGCTATAACGCTACATACAAACTCTTACAACGCAATTTCTACTAAAAGGGGATATATAATAATATTCGCCTTTTCTATAAGGGTTATTTACTTTATATAAAGACTAAATCTTTAAAGAGAGGTTCGGTTAATTATTTTAAAGAGAATGTCTTTTCGCACCGTTATAAATGTCTTCCAGCACCGTAATTAAAAAAGGCTTTTAGAGGTAACTCAGCCAAATTAAGGCCGTAGCATATAAAAAGTATATCGGAATTTTTATTTATTTTTCTTGTATAATATAATGTGTTGGGCGTATTTAGGCGCCCTCTATAGCCCTTAGTATACAATAAAAGAAGAAAAAACTATTTATTTACTTTAAAATTAGAATATTTGAATTGAGTCTTTCCTTTAGATAAATATATTTATAGCAACTAGACTATAAAATAGAGTAGAAAATTACAAAAATTCTAATATTATTTTTATACTAATAACTTCTAGTTTGGTAAAGGTATACTTAGTGGTATTTTTGATAACGGTGCCGGAAGACATTTATGACGGTGCGAAAAGACATTCTCATTTTAAATTAATTATAATTATTTTTGCGCTGTAAATTAATATTTTAATTAATTATATTACGCCGCTATTGTTAAATACCTATTTAGGCTAAATTTTTAAATACGTTGCTATTGTTGTTAATTAATTTATTAAAATGTAGTACTATATCCCGATAATAATTTTAAAAGCGGAAAAATTAGCGGACCGGTTTATCAATTATATTTATTCGATATATAGTCTTTTAAATAATATATTTTCTAATAAAGGTACTTAATTCGTTTTACAATTTTAATCTACCTTCTATAAATAATTATCCGTAATTCGCAAATTTATTTCCACTTTCCACCCTTAAATAAATGCTTAGACTAAATGTATTAACGTAGAAATAAAATAATTTTTAAAGATTTATATTAATTAAGTATAAACGGATTAGGTAAAGTAGTTACTATTCGCGGAATTCGCTAACAACAATACTATTTTATTATTAATAAGGATTTTACCATTCTTTACTAACTATAGCTATCACCCGCGTATAGGTACAAAACCTCGTACCCCGCCGCTACTAAACCTCTTTCCAATTTAATTTAAAGAGTACTATAAAGTTAACGAATTAGTAGATCGCTTCCAATAGATTTAAAACTTCGCTATCCAATAGTCGTAGTATATATAAGAATAATACGAGGACAACGCTAATAAAAAGCGGGTCGACTCTATTAAATATTGTATTAATAATATAGTTTTACTTAATATTACAAACTTCGCGAATAATCGCCCGTATACGAAATTTTACCCCCGCTAGGAAAGCCTTTTCAAAATCGTCCGCGCTAAATTATATATAATATACTTCGCCCTCCCGTCTAATATAAAATACTTACTAATCTTCTACATCTCTATAGTATAACCGTAGTCCGGTTAAAGCCTTCTAAACTAGCCTACTATAATAAATATCTAAGCTAACGAAGGACGGATTATAATACGCACCGACGACTAAGAAGAATATAAGGAATAAGCATTCGAACGTTTTATAAATTGCTAGTAAATAAATAATAATAAGTATTAAAAGTATAAAGTTAAATAGAAGACCGGTAATCCTACTTAGGAACCTATTAATAATATTATTGATTATAAATATTATTTTTAATAATTCTACTACGAATACCTAGATAAACCAATTCCCCTAGAAGTCTAAAGGGTTTTTAAACGGCTCGCTACCGATACCCTAATACCAATAATAACGCTAATACTGGTAACCCCCGAACTACTATAGCGCCGCTTCAACCGTTTAGTACGGTAAGAGACGGCCGCTACTATAAAAGATAGAATATAAAAAGATATAGAGGAGGGTTTATACTTCGCGTTTAGAAGGGTATTTCGGAAATTAATAAATATTTACGAAGATAAAAAATTACGGGAGGGATCTTAAATCTATTATTTTACGTATATATAAATTTTCAACTCTTCGAACTTCTTTTAAAGGGGGATAATATTATAAGGTTAGACCTATAATATACTATACTACGCTAACTACACATATACTATGCCGACCAAAGTCTAAAGCTCTGGCTACATATATATTATTATCACGTACAGCCTTACGTACCCGCGGTCTGGTCTATAGGGCTCTCGCCCATATATAGCTAGACCTCTACGCACACTTCCTTCTCTCCTCCTTTCTCCTCATACAACAACGCATATCTCATCATACCCCCTACGGTGCCATCTCGCCCCATAATAAATACTATCAATCGAAAGAGTTTATAAGGCTTTATAATTAAATTATATAGTAGTTTAATTTATTAGGGAATAATTAAATAAATTACGATTATAACTTTAATAATAGAGGTAGAATTATATATAATTGAGAAAGTAATTAAAGAAATCTTATTTATAATACGGTTAATATTTATTCTAGGGATAAAGCTACTAGAAGATCCTATTCCTACTTTATAATATAATAATAAATAAACCATTAAAGCTCTTACAAAGGAAACCCCTACCTTTAATACTAAAATAAAATATATAAATATCTATAAATACTAATTGAGGGAGGAAATCCTTATTAAAAAAATTCTTAAAATTGAATATCTAGATACAAAACTAATGCTAATAGATAGATTGACGAAAGTACTAGATATTTTAAAATATAGGAGCTTTAAAAATTTATTAGATATAGCCGAAGTACTACTACGGAAGAAGGATAATCCGGTAAAGGAGGTTGATTTAGAAGATCTGGATGAGAAACTAAGATTGATAGAATAAAATATTTATAAATAGCTTCACTTTTAATTTTAAAAAGGCGAAAGAGGTTTATAAGTAAGGGGGTATATTAAATTATAGGGTGTAGATCACACCTAGATGTAGAGGGTCCCAGTCACTTGACTAAAGGTCTTGGCATTTCTGGGATACCCGAGCATCCCCCAGACCTTCTGGAGCGGATCTGTTGGAGAGCCAGTTTCTAGACAGTTCAATCAACCAGTTCACACCAGTAAATCTGACAGGAATCCCCTCACATTTCGCATGGTTCGTTTCAAAAACCTCGCAAAAGCCGCCATCCAGATGCCCCGGAGGAATTCCCGAAAGGTCTCCTGGAATCCAAATCGACCAATGGCCGTGCGAGGGCTGGCTACCCCTATCAAAAGTATCGATAGAGTCCCTGCACCTGACTCGCAAATTTTTTTGGGCTCCAATGCACGAAAACCAGAGGGAGCGAACTCCGAGGGCAGTTGCTGGCCAAAAAGTGCCTCCATTCCCATCCATCCTACCGGTTATGGATCACAGGTCGCGCTCAAGAGTGTGTGCAGCTCCACCGGGTTCAGACCCCTAACGCCACGCGGGGTGGAACTATTGACTTGTGTTCCACATCCAACGTCATTCTCGCAGGGGTGCGCTCATCCCGTCCACAACAGCCTGGCGGGAGGGTGGCATAGGCGCGGTGGTGGGGCTTCGACCGAAAGTATCTTGAGCCTCCAGATCTCACTTTTGCCGTGTCATCGGCGTTCTGACGGCAACAGCATTCCCTTCCAGCACGGTACTAGTTGCTACGGAACCTCACAGGGTGTGGGCATAAAGCTTTCGCTCACGAGAAAAATAAAGTCAACACGGGAGTCACGGCAACCCAACAACCTCTCGGCGGGAGTTCCCAAAATACCTTCAAAAATGTCTGCGAGCGGAAAAGAGTACTGACGAACGACACCCTAACATGCGACCATGGTTCCACATGGAAACCCCTTTACATTGCACTTGGCGAGCGGATGGAGTTGAACCCTTAACATGTCATTAACGTGCTCCACGAAAATCTCCATGAGTTTCAACGGTTGTGCATAAACTCGGTATGTAGGTAACAGTACGTAGGTATGCCCTGTATCGGAAGTCTGGCTCCTGGTGTTGAGTTCGTATCTACCTATTCTAGCAGCGGGCAGGTTCGAGATTCAGCAGGAGCCCGCGAGACTTGCAGACGGTGCCTGCTTTTAGTAGCCTCCAGCCGTCCGTCATGCCTTCAGACGTGATGGCGAGGCAGTAAGTGGAAGGCATGCCGTGTTGACCGACCTCGACATCCGTTGCCCGAGACGCAGGGCTCTGCTATACCAGTTGCAGTAACAGTTATTCAGCGTAGTCGCGGCTATACTTTTTCTGGTTCTCAACTGTTAGTGCAATGCCGGAAGCACATAGAGGTATGGTAAGGTAAGGTGTTGTGTGGCAACCCCGGCCTGCAACTGGTGACAACTGCGGCAGCTCTCTCCTGAGGTCACACTGCCACTATCACGACCTATGGTCTTGGCGTTGAGGGTTGGGTCTGGGCCTGTCTAGGCGCGGCTGGCCGCAGCTGTCTGCAGGCGGTAGTGGGTGTTAACAGTTGATGAGCACCATGTGCATGCTGGCAATACCAATGAAAGTTACAAGGGGCATCGCAGCGCGCGCAACTGCGGTTTTGAGTGCTGCCGTGTGCTTCCATCTAGTTCTCCATTTTCGAACGATCCACGTCCGAGTTGATCGGTTGATTTTCGAAACGTTTCCAACCTCCATCCAAGCTCTCGTTTCTTTTCACAAACATTGACAAAACCAAAATGGCAGGGTATGACGCGCGGAGGTTGCTCGCTGTGTGTCCTTTTTGCTTCGGTGTCATGATGACAACAGAAATGAGGAGACAGCATCGAGATCAGACGGCAGGTGGTTGGAAAGACCTCCAAGAGTAACCTAACGTGATTGCGTGGGTTCGGGACGTCACCTGTTCTTGCCACAGTCATTGAGATCGAAAGAAGCAGACAGTTTGGTGGTCTTCTCATGGTCAGCTTTCGCAAAACGTTAGGCGGATGCTAAACGTCCCAGATGGTTTTTGAAGCACAGGTCCGATATCAGACACTAACACAGCTGCGCATATAAACACAGGGATCTCCGCCCGCAACCAAACGGCCATCGGCGATGCAGTTCCGGAGGGGATGGATTTGAACTTTTGAAACGGACGATCCCACGATGTTTTTGGGTCCAAATTTACATACGATACATTACCCCCATGTTATCTACAAGTACAGTCTGGGCCTCCCTCCGTCTTCTATCAGTCCATCTCATGTCATATCAACCACGTTCCGACTTCACAATAACCTCTTCTATCCCACGTGCCCTCCTGCCCTCGTACTTGAGAACGGACAAACGACACAGAAACGGCATAGGGAATGTCATGCTGCCAACTCGCTAGGATCCCAAAACCAACTTCCAAGACCAAACCTAATGCGCGCAACTCGGGCCATTTCATATCATGAAGTTGCCGGTGCTCCGGCCTCCCTTCTGACTCCTTTTTCGAATCCTCATCATTGGTCACATACCACGTGCTCACACGAGCGGAACGAGGCACCCTTTTTGACCCTGTGTGCCTGTCGATAACTTGATACCGCTTCCACTCACTCGATTTGTTTTTACTCAAGCCAATCCTGTCACTGGATCGAACCCAAGAAACCCTGCGACCCGCATCAGCTCACCAGCATATTGGTCGAAACCAGTTATACCCGGCGCTACACCTGTTTGAGCAAAAACAAATCGAGTGAGTGGAAGCGGTAGTCCTGCCAAATTTGCGTTCCCGGCACGACATCCTCAAACAGCTTGAAAAGGCAGAAAGGCCAAAGTGGTTTCCGTGTTAGCCAAATAACAACAACTGAAAGGATCAAAATCGCAACTCTTTGTCTGACCACCCACCCAACCCACAACGGGAATCACCTAGAGGCAGTCAATGCGACGACGCCGGAGGGGTGGGTAGTGGGAATGGGATCCCTTTTTGCGTGCAACGTATTGCAACAAACTATCGGTGATAGGCATGGTTCACTTGACAGCTAACAACCAAGCCCAGCGAGCCAGTTCACAAAACACTATGGAAATACAACCATGGAAAGCAACGTATAGCTTTTGATATGAAAGTCTCGGTCTCGGTGGTGGTAGGTAGCACATGGAGTGTTTTGGAGCCGCACACACCAAAGGCAACTGCTGATCACTGAGGACCCTGAAGGGAAAATTCCCACCCGAAGACCCTACACACATATTGTTGGTCACTTTCGAGAAGAAAAGACAGTTACCTGAGTGGTGTGCCGTTAGCCAACCCGCGGTCTCCATCCGTCGATGGTCCCTCGATGGTCCCTCGATGCGTCCGCCGTTCCTCGATGGCTCTGCCGTCGATCAGGATCTGCAATGCTTACAGTCACCATCGCTGTCATCTTTTCCCTTGCTCTCCTTTTTTTCTTTCAGCAGCATCATCTCATGTCACCCCAACCTTTTCCGTGGGATGGCCATGCTTGTCACTCACCATCCATCCATGTGAGACCATCACTACCGTGAGACAATTTGTCGCCTTCGGTACCGTTTCTGGCGAGACTCGCTCATTCGTCGTTACTCGCCTGTTGTTTTCGCCATCCTGACGAGCCTGATAGCCAGCTTTAGCTGAGATCCCTGAGACCAGGAAGCTCAAGATGGAAACGACTGATGATACGCACCTTGCACTAGGAAAACTTCGCGGGGTTTGTGGTACCGTTGTCCCCAATGCCGCCCATTACTTTCCAGCCGGTTCATTTCAATATATCTGTTCCAGCCAGCCAGTCAGCTGCCGCCGCTGTTTCCTCCGCGAGCTGATGGGATGCAGTAGCCAGTAGCCACCCCGTACCACCATTCGGAGACAGACCCGTGTAAGGGCGTGTTCGGTACACAGTAAACAACCCCAGTAAATGGAAATCCGTAAATCTGAGCGGACGTGGTCCGTGTGCGGTACCTGGGTTAAATTCCGTCGAAAGTTACTCCCTCTAGTGTATCCTCTAACAATTTCTCGCGATTTCTAGGCTCTTGTTGGCTCAGTAAATGGCTTGGCAGAATATACGCTTTGTAGTTGGTTAAAAAAAGTTTTGGCAGGCTAAATTTATTAATAACTATTTTTAGACCTTTTAAGGTCCGGTTTATCTATTTAATAAATACGCTTTAACTATTTTCTTTAACCTTTATACTTTTCAACTACTAAGACGGTTTATTAGACCCTATTTACTGTATACCGAACACGCCCTAAGCTCTCAACTAATTAAATATCCTACAGATCCTTTTTCTAAGTTGATATAGTAATTACCCCTACTCGTGTATGTACTTGAAAGTACATAAAGCACTTTAAATGCTTAAAATTTGGCAGCCGGAAATATTTAGTATAGGAAAGTGTATAAATATATAAATATATATTCATCGGCCGGCTATTTTAGTGTAATATGTACTTTCTAATACATTTTGCCAAAGTCCTTTTAGCGCTCAACCCTTATAGTAACCTACTAAAACCTCCTAAATTTTCCATGTTAGTACGGCCTAGAGGTCTTAGTATGTGCCTATTCGTATATATATACTTCTAAATATATATAACTACGAACCTCTAGCTAGGATTATATATATTATTAGGGGTAATTATTATATACTTACTTAAAGCGAAGGCTAACTAGAAAATCATTAAGTAGGTATAGGTATGGGTGTAGAACGGTTAAGATAATAATGATTACGTTTTTTTTACTACTTCTGCGTCCCACCCTAAGTAATTGCGAATAGCTTCATTTGCCTTACCCTCTGGAGTCTCCTATTACTTACTTGCAGTTTACTAACTAGCCGTTAATGCCAATCGATTAGGAATAGGGACGGAGATTTCTAGGTATCTGGCATTAGCGAGAGATGGACAAACGATACAACGGAATTAAGCTCCGCGAGTGAGGTTCGAAACAGCGGTTGCTGCGCCAAGTTGCTCGAGGAATTGTCTATTGTCAAGCCGTTATCGCCAGCTTAACTAAGCTCACCAAGCTCTAATGCGAGCGGGCTAGATACACAACTACCTAGGTACGCTACACTTAGGGCGTGTTCGGTACACAATAAACAACCCTAGTAAATGGAAATCTGTAAATTTGGGCGGACGTGGTCCGTATGCGGTACCTAGGTTAAATTCCGTCGAAAGTCACTCCCTCTAGTATATCCTCTAACAATTTCTCGCGATTTCTAAGCTCTCGTTAGCTTAGTAAATAGCTTGGTAGAATATACGCTTTATAGTTGGTTAAAAAAAGTCTTAGCGGGCCAAATTTACTAACAACCATTTTCAGACCTTTTAAAGTCCGGTTTATCTATCTAATAAATGCGCTTTGACTACTTTCTTTAACCTTTATACTTTTTAACTGCTAAGACGGTTTATTGGACCCTATTTACTATATACCAAATACGCCCTTACTGTATCCTACGTCTAATAATGTACACACTATACGCTAGAGACGCCCGCAGATATCTATACTGTATATTCAAACGAAGCGGGACTGTTCCTTAACTACATACGAATCATGCAGTAGCTCAGTAGCTCAGTAGCAGGTATCCACCCGAACCGTTCGTGTGAGCCGTGTAGGTGGTGTGCAAAATGGGTTGTGCAGACGGTATTACTAACAGCCGGCTTTACTATAGCAATAAGCGTACTGTTAGTGCTACACGTCCGCACACCCCATTTTGCACACCACCTACCGTGGTCCGTCCATGGAGGGATGAAGGAGGCGAAAAAGAAAAGGCAAAGAAAAGGCGAACAGCGGGCCCAACCGAGCCGGCCGTTGAACCGTTTTGGAGGACGACGACGCCGGCAACTGTCGCACTGTTTTGCAGAACGGACCGCGGCGTTAGCGGCAAGGTCAGCCAATGTTATGCCAGCTTCTACAGGTAAGCAGCTTGAGACTCGAGACTGTGACCGGAGCATCATGGTGGTGGCATATACCTACCTTCACATGTTCCCGACAAGCATGCAATGGCGAAACATGGGGGTAGTGTGATATGGTGTACGTGTAGCGAGTCCGCGAATGTACACTATAATAGTTAAGATTACCGAGAAGGTACTGTATGCGCGTGATGGGAATGGAAGTGGTGGTGACTGGACCGAGCGGTAGGTTTGTTCAGTTTGATCAATAGACGCCGTTGGCTAGCGGCTAGAGGCCGAAGCGGCTCGGGGAGCCTCCTGATTACTGACTCCTCAGGCTACTGCAGGTCCAGTCTAGGTGGGTTCAGGGTCCCGGGGTTCAGGTATGTAGACTATAGCTAGCCGGGAATCCTCCGATGCGGCTTCAAGCGAAAAAGACTGGGCTCAAACTGGCCTGACTGGCTGGATCTAGGCGGGCTTGGGGTCACGGGGACTAGGAAGGATCACGGAGGACACTATCATCGTTAGCGGTACCGTGGTTGATCGTTTGATGTTGATTATCGATCTTCGGGTCGTGAAGCCGTGAGAGGCATCGTCACTGTTATCGCCATTGTCCTAGTCGTCGTTGGCGTTCGGCGTCGACGACGTCGGAGGAGTAAGCGAGCTGCGAGCGGAGCAAACAATCCGGTTCTGTTTCCGGTCGGGGTCTAGATTTTCGGATTCTAGATTTGCATCCTGGACCGATGCTGATCGGTTCTCGGCTTTATCTGAAGCTGGGAGGGGATTAATTTCGTAGGAGATACCCAAAGAGTACCAGTAAGGTACTGTAGTCTAGGTAGTGTCGTACACAAGTTATTGTCAGCATCGTCTATACTATATACCGGGGATTGCGGCACCGAGTAGTGTAAATAATGTAGAGGGACCCGAGTCTGGAACGCACGTGGCATTGATTACACTACGAGTTTACAGTGGGGAAGTTGAAAACTGGAACCTGCGAGACTGGGAATGCCCTCATTTTCGGTCTTTGTGTTTGGAAAACTTCCCCTGCACGTTTGGATATATGGGCAGATACTGCAAAGGTACTTAGGTAGGTAAGCGGGAAATTTCCTCCGTGCAAGCCTTTGCTCAGCTCGTGCGCTACAGCTGCGACGGGATGGATGTTCATGATGGTTGCTGCGGTAGCTGTGCCCTGATTCCCTCCCCGATACTTGCTCGATCCTGAGGTCGCTCTGGAAGGGAATATATCGAAACTGTGAATAAGCGGTGTGTTTTAGAACCAGCTTTGAAACGCTTAATAAGTACAACAATAGGTACTTCATCACTCTTTGCTGACCAGAGTTGAAGACGGGAGCGCGGGGTTATCGTGAGATTGTGAGATTGAGGCGATAGGATGCGTAGGATTGATATTGTGATAGGCTGTGCTATTGTATACAATGTATGAGGGTATCACGGGGCGACGGCGACGACTACGGGGGTGGCAAATTGGTAAAGTGGGCGAAGACGGACGACCGGGTGGTGTGGGCCTTGCTTCGCTTACCGTAGCAAGCGAGCGGTACCTACTTTACCGGGAATTTAACAACCTGTTAACAATTTTGTTAACCCTATAAAGTCTATGAATAAATGAGGATAGTGTGTAATGATAGGTAGGCACGCTTATGTTTTGGCGCAGTGTTGCGAGAGTGTCATGTGAGAAATTCAGACTGTGTTGTGGTTCCGTTAGCGAATGTTGACGACTGGTTAGTAACGGGTTGGCAACGAGTTTAGACAGTTGGCGAGGAGTTAACAGCAACAAACTTGTGGGCGATGCGCTTGATTTATATCGAACAACTACGCGTGAATTTGTTTGTTAATGAAGATGACAAAGTAAAACCTCCACGGCTGATATTTTTTTTGGGTTGACAAGGACATGATGGTGTTGGTAAAAGCTGCGTGAAGAGAGCATCAAGAAGGAAGCCATCAGATGGCTGTGGTCGTCTCTTGGCAACCCCCGATGCAAAGACACGAAGACCCCTTGCTCGGCGTGGAAAGAAAACCTCATGAACCACTTCTTGGCCGTCAATCATTGATGGGTATCCATTCCTCTTAAAACCACATCTTTCTCTAGCATATACTATGTATGGGAAGGTTAAAGTCTAACTAGCAAATATTTAGAATCAATGCAAACATGGTAATAACCACTCCATAAACCCTATCCATGTGTCTGTCCTAAGACTCTGGCTTCCTCATCCTCTGGCTCCTCACTTCTTGAATGTAGCCGTCCTGCCAGCCGCCTTGGCCGAGTAATGCGCTCTCGCGCCCTTCGGTCCCTCCTGAGACTTGTTGCCATACGGGTTAAACCTCTTATTCGCTTTCTTGACGTCCTCCTGAGTCTTGCGAGCACGCAACACCGACGCAGCCTGGGAGTAATCAAACGGTTGATCTTCCTTCTCTCCTTCCTCACCCTCCGCCTGTTTAGCGGCAGCAGCAGCTTCTTCCTGAGCCTTCTTCTTTGCCTCCTTCTTTGCGGCCTTCTCTGCCCTTCGCTGAGCCCTGAGCGCTTCCTTGGCCTGCTTCTTCTTCTCTTTGGAGGCTTTCTTGGCAGCCTTTTGGGATTTCTTGGATGACTTGTCGCTTGCTTCTTCCTCGTCCTCCTCCTCTTCTTCCTCGTCGGAATCGTCACCCTCGGCTTCGCCGCCGGTTTGCGCATCGGTTTCGGTATGAGGCGCGGAAGAATCCTCGATTTCGGCATGCTCTTCCTCCTCTTCCTCCTCAGACTCTTCCTCGCGCTTGCGCTTGCCGCCGCTCCTGAGAGTGAACTCCTGGTTGACTACCACCTGCTCCGGCTCCGGCTGAGGCGCTGGCGCCATCTCCTCTGGTTGATCCACCTCCATCTCAGTCGTGGTTCCGTCCATGAAGTCGGCAGGATAAGGGAGGGTGATCTCCAACATGCCGTCGAGCTTGGCAGTCTTCGCGGCAGTGCCATCCCAGACCGAGCTCAAAGTGACGCCGCCCCAGAACTGGGACCGGTCAGCCTTGAGCTCCTTGACGTCCGGAATGTCGCTATCATCGGAGATGACCGCAGCACGCTTGGCGGGAGCGATGGTGGATGAGTCGCTCTTGAAGATATCGATCATCTTGGGGCCGTTCACACCTTCCTCCTTAGCCTTCTGGATCACGTCGAACAGGTCATCTAGATAAGGCTTGAGGCCCTTGGCATTGCTGTCCAGAATACTCCACAGAGCCTTCTTGTCGGTCGGGAGTATCCGGGCAATGTCGGCAAGCACCTGCTGTGTCATGAAGAAGAAAGGACTCTCATCCTCCCGGCGAGCTAAGTTGTCGCGCCATTGGTGCACGGCCTTGTAGACGGCAAACTGCTCGCTGTTGTAGAGTGTTGGGGACTTAAGCAGCACGTTATACCACCCGCGGGGTCCTTGGCCGGTTTCGACGTTGTAGCTAGGGTTCTCGTAGCGTTGCAGGGCGACATCCTTTGACCTCTCAAGAACCAGCTCGAGAAGGTCAGGCTTCGGCTTTCCGGGTGTTGAGCGCTCGATGAGCTCATTGATGAGCATGTCGAAGATATAGAGCAGGTAGTGGGTATCGGACCGCGCATAGTAGAACATCTCTTCGGGAAGAGGTCTGATGCGCCAATCTGCAAGCTGATACTTCTTGTCGGCTTCGAACTCGGCAAACTTGCTAAGCAGGTATCCCAAGCTCCTTCCAGGGTACCCGAGAACGGCGCAAGCGTGATATGTATCGAAAAGACCGACAAGGTACAGGCCGAGATCTCTCTGCAGCCAGATGGCATCCATGAAAGCACCGTGAAGAACCTGGCTCAGGTTAGTTTAGAACACGGCGACAGCCTGAAGGTTGGAGTGTGTCTTACCTTGACGATCTTGGGGTCCGCGAAGACCTCGTTCAGGACCTCAAGCTTGTGCCTCCATGGCTGAAGAGTATCAATTACCCAGTCCTTTTCTCTGGTGCTGATCTGCATGAGTGACAGCAGTCCGGTGTAAGACCTGAAATCGTGATGTTCCAGATCAAGCGCAATTTCCTTGGCCTGCTTGAGCTCCTCCAACATCTCCAAGACACCCTCGTAAGTATCAACCCATATGGCGGATGTCGAATCGATAGGAAGGAACTCCTTCGGTTCTCGCTTCTTGTACACATGCTCGGGATACGGTGTCGTCTTGATCTCGGTTTCGTAAGGATGCTTGTATCTGAAAAAAAAAAACGTTCATGTTAGCGGCGTGATTTTATGATTTCGAGAATAAAAGGCAGACGTACTGTGTGTTGTTGTCATCGTCGACAAAGGTTGTCAGGCTGTCCTCCAGTGACACCTTGGCATGAGGCTTGGACGACAACAGAGGCTTCCAGGGACCAGTAGCGAAGTTATCGACCTTCCTCTCGAAATTATTCTGAGGCTTGAGAATGTTGGCTCTCTTCAATGACCAGTCAAGACGATCGTTGGACGACTTGACGCGCTTTTGGGCGCGACCCTGGTCGGCGGGGGTGGGCGCATCCTTCCGCTTGATCAATCCGGTGTACTCGTCAAGGCAGGTGTCGGCTTTCTCGAGCAGCGAGTCGATCACGTCGACAATGTTCCTCCACTGAATGTCCACATCATCGGCATCTTCAAGAGCGCCAACCTTCTGGCCGGTGAGATTGGCAGTCGACTTCAGGAGCCCGTTGGCAAGGTTCAAGAGGCGGCCGGAGCTGTTGTCGAGTTGGCTGCCGACAGCCGGGTTGACGGTGCGCTGGAACTGAAGATCCTCGCTGGCAATCGAGTTGGCGGTTCGGGTTGTGGCAACCAAGGCGGCTTGGAGCGATTCCCTTAGGGTCTTGAAGTCCAGTGAACCGTCCATTTTGGCCGTTTGGTTCTGGGGTTGTTGTGAGGCGGACGTCACAGAGAGTGGAAGCCCGATGCGGTTCTCCAAAATGCGTTGTCGTTCTGCTGCCCCAGGAACTTTTTTTTGCGGACAGCCCAGGCATGCGGCTTGTGGAGAAAGCGCCAAGTTGAACGGGAAAACCGATGCTTGGATGCCATCCAGCGGGTTCAAGCTGCTCTGTACTGGTACCTCCCGGCCCGTGCCAGGAAATGAGCGGACTGAGGTAGAAGGACTTTTAGCTACTGATAAGATAAGACCGAGGGACCTGCCAAGAGCTGGGCTTGTGCTGATCTGGACCACAACGTTCATCCATCGGCATCCAGGCTTCAAGTTTAGAAAGCCGTCCTGTGACGAAGGTGCGCAATTCCATTGTTTTGATACAGTACCAGAACTTGATCGTTTCAGGTGGGCTCTTCGGCAACTGAAGCGTTGACATTTTGGGTACACATCTTTCCACAGCACACCTACATAGGGTTTCACACGACACCCTTTTGATTCGGTCATTTTGCCCAACTATATAGCTCTATACTCAACGTCATCGGACACCGTATCAAAGTCCGTAGCTCCTTTGCCAACATCAACAGTTCAGTCACCTACCAGTTCAAGATGTCCCAGTCACTCGCCAAAGAATGCAACGAGCTCAAGGAGTAAGTCTTTGAACTTCATAGACAAAAGACAACAGCAGCTTACCTGGTTGTAGGCGGTACGATACATGCTTTCTCAAATGGTACAGTGAGAGTAAGTGTACAGAAACAATTCAACAAGTCAACATGTGGTCATACTTATACCCTGCAGAATACCTTAGAGGAACTGGCACCGAACAGAATAACGAATGTTCCCAACTCTTCAAGCAGTACAGCTCCTGCCTGCAGGTGAGTCGAAAAGTAATACAGCCCCCTACAACATCGATAGCTTACCTCTCTATAGGTTGCTTTGAAGGAGCGCGGCATCGACAAGCTGCTAGACGAGGCGCGGGAAGAACTCAAGGACAGCGACTCAACATACATGAGCAAGAAGAAATGTGAGTTTAACTTTGCAACCTGGCCAAAGTCAAGGATGACTTGCTGACAATATCAGAATTTGTCTAAGCATGAATATCAATCGACGACCAACTCCTTTAACCCGCAAACAAGCAACTCGTCCTTACACTCTTCACTTCAGTTGTCTCTTTGCCGTATACAGTATACAGCCCCTGGTGTTCGTAGAACCGAGGGCTTCATTTACATACTTCTTCTTTCAATCAAAGTTCGTGTACCCGGAGCTGCTGCCCTTAGTGTTTGTTTGCAGCTTCCCAGTTTCCTTTCTGCCAGTGTCTTGTGTCTTGTGCCTTCAAGACTTTATCAACTGAAGCAGCCACTTCAATGTTCATGTTCCCTTCCGAATAAGGTTTGGGAGGTGGATCCAACATCCAATCGGTTCATCACAGAGCGCAGTCGCAGCCAACTGGGATGCTGTTGCGCTCGGGGGTTCTCGCTTGTAGGCGCTAGAACGCTCCACACTCCCTGTAACACCGCCTAAACTGCTCCGATAAACTTCCAGCGCGAGTTTCTGTCCAACAACACGACACCTCGCATCATTCGTTCCCGTCCCAGATCAACAAATTTCGGCATCGCATTGCTTTCAGTCCAGCTTTTACTCCGACGACATCTTCAACTTCTTGGACCGCCGAGTTTTTACAACCGCCAATCCTTCCTATACCCGCACCCAGTATCCGCCCGCATTTCCTCTCCCCACCCGACACCAGGGAAAGTGACCATCGGACTACAACTACCGGCCCAGACTTTTGTCCGCGAACGCATATGCTAGAACAGTAAGGGGCAGCGCGCCTCTATGCACCCCTTTTCTGTTCTTACACTCGGCATCTTCGTAGCTGGGTATATCACCGCCCGATGGGACCTCGTCACTCGCCTATATGAGCTTGCCATATTTGCTTGGAATTACGGAGTGGTGGTAAGCGTCACATGCAACGGGAAAGGAAGGGAAGACCGTGGCGGGGGGGC